>JANKYF010000002.1:48341810-48352442 GCA_029829435.1 Erythroxylum hondense | reverse complement strand
TCCAAGGATATGAAAAATAAGATTTTTCATATAAAAGGAAAAATTAGAAAACAAATGGAGCTAGCACTTCTAACAAGATTTTTCCTCTCAAATTCGATTTGAGTTTGTTTTCTCCGAAAAGGATCTGTGGATACTGTTAGAGGCCGGAAGATTGGACGGCTTGTGGAATTGACAATCTCAAAGAAACAAGATTTTGTATCGGGAATTCAAGAAAAGATTAGTTAAACTTTATCTATTTCTTGTTTTATGTTTCAAAATTTAATTCTGTGAAAAATTTTAAATTCATTACGCTGCGCTTAGATTCGATCTTGCATATATTTTCCAACAAGTACCAGGCCATTGTCAGCAAGCAGCAAAAGATCTCTAAAGAGTTGTTTACGGTCAGTAATTCCTGATCTTCTGGTATCTAAATCCATAGGCTGCAGAATCATTTTCTTATATCTTCTTCTCTTCTGTAAGACAACAAAACAAAGGTGAGTTGATTCCGAGTATTTGGGTAGGAAAGGATCTGCCTTTGGATGCTCTGAAGTATGGACTATGAACAGTGTAAGCTTACAGAAATCAGTAAAATCGATGCGGTAACTAGAGACCCAATGTTATCAGGCAAGTCCTTTCCTGTAAAATAAATAACAACCGTAAAATCGATGCGGTGCCATGACGGAGAACGGCAGTCCTCCCACCATCATTATTTAAGAATCAGACGTTCTGTGCTTTTGAGAAGCCATAGGAAAACAAATTTTTTAGTGAAGAAACGAGAAAAACACGGATTTTGAGAGGCTTTCTCTCGCTCTCTTCCTCTAGGTTGATTTCGTTAAATCTTCTCTCTTGCCTCCCTGAGATGACGTTCTTGTCCTCCGTAGCTTTGCCTACGACTGACAGACAAACGCCTTACTAAAATGCCGTCTTCTGTTAGGTATTCAATTCCCAGCTGCTTTCATTTTTAAGACCACCACTACCACTCATGAAAGAAATCCAATTCAAAAAAACAGGAAAATGCATCTTCATTGAATATACCATAATTCGTGTACATATCGATTTCATTTGAACAAAGAATAGAGATGATACCGATGAGAATCGAGCTGGTCAGGGCAAAATGACATCTCACTAGGATTCAGGTACCAATTGCTTTCATCAAAGCTTTAAGACTCGTGTTATTTGCAAAGCCAGATTCAAATCTTGTGACAGACCAAGTATTGCGTTACAGAAACTTTTGCCGCGGAATGTCAGCTAAACCACCTCCCTTGCACTTGCACCATCTGTATGTGTGAGAGCATCCATTAAGATTCTTGAAGCACTAGAATCAACTCATTAGCACACTTAGCCAACAAGCCACCTCTCCTGCAGGAAAATAATCAACTCAAATGGTTCAGACTTTTATGTGCCCTTTTTGGTTAAAGCTAATAATCTTTTATAATGAGCTTTGACTTTCTTCTTTCTGCTGAACTTATTTCTGGTAGTATTAACCATAGGCTTAATGGGCAGGAAAAAGAAGAAAGACAGGACGCTTGCCTGATAAGGGATGGCAGAATCTCCCGAATTTTTTGCAGCTGCATAAAGCACTGTTTGCAGCATTCTAATCTGCATAGCCAAATTGCACTCAGATCTAAGTTCTCTGTGCAAAATAACTACAATTAATCGATGCATCTATCAAAGCCACCTTTTTTCTGCATGAAGATCAACCCCAACTGCTGGAGGTGCTGTAACAGCTGACCGTATTACTGGGCCAAACACTGCGACAAGCTTCAATAGCATCTCCAGCGAGACCTTTGCATTTCTACAAGGTTACAATAAAAGTTGCATAATTGTGAGAACTTCAGCTTCTGTCATTTGAAATGCAGGTTGATACATTGACTTTTTTTTTCCTCTAGATAGAGCATAAGGTCAGATTGAGAATTAAACGAACATCTTTATGAGTTGTTCTTTCAACAGCCAAACCCTTCTTGTTCTGTCCTTTTGATTTTGTTAGAGAAAAGCATAAAGGTCCTCTAACTGCTACCAAGTCGAGCAGTCAACCCCATCGACGGGGTTGGGAATGCTTACTACTGCACATTTGGAAGTAAACTACACATTTCCGTAAGGCCCGTAGAGTATTAATTAGAACTGCTGGTTATAGAGTCATGCGGCTGAAATTAGGTTAGATTGGCAATAATTCCAAGTTAGCAATACTAGAGTTCAAATTCAATAACAATTACCTCTCCAACTTGCTTTCTAGTAAGCCTACAAGCACAGGAAGCAAGCAAGAAAATAAATACAAGCTGACTATCTCCATTTTCTCCATGAGAACACTGATAACATCTGCTTGCACCTGAAAATGGTTGGATTACCATCAGAAAAATCAGATACACAAGATACCCAGAACATGCTTTTGGTAGTTCTCAAGAAAACCTAAAACAGAAGATAAGATCTTATAAATACCCACAGAATGATCTGGCAATTTCCTCATGGCATTAATAGCACCTTCCATGTCATTTCGTTCCCAAAAATGTCTGACAACCTGCAGAATTACAAAAGAGCTACTTAGACTAACCAAATAGAAGACATGAGAAGAATCTATAACAACACCTATAGAAAAAAACAGTGATAGTACTGAAACATGCACAAACTTGTCCCCAACTGGTCGCAGATATAGAAGTCTCTGATATTAACATCCTTCATTGTACAGCAACTTTTTACTAAGTCAAGACTGAACTGCTCACTTTAAATTGAAAAAGACGACACTAAGGATAGAGATAATATGTCATGCCATCATCTAGAGAGATAATATGTCATGCCATCATCTAGAGGCATTGTGGTGCATAATTAGCTGTAATTTTACCTGTAATTTTGTCAACCGGGATTTCAGGGCACTCAAGAATATGTCATGAGTTTGCATCAGATCTTCACTAATATTCCTACCACTGGCAGAGGTTGGCTCGTGCCCAGAAATCTGAGGATCTTCTTTCTGTCATCCGAAAAAGGAAGCTCACTTTTCTTGATATTAGCTATAACTAACAACTCAGCAACAATAACAAATAACAGGAAAGGGTATTCTCAGACCAAGCTATACTCGCACCCTTAAGGAGAGTAAGTAGTAGGTTCAGACACCATAAATGCAACTAATAAAATAGTCACTAAGAAGATAAAAAACAACGTAAGCAAACCCAGTGGAGTTCAGCTAGAATGAGTGTCTTACACTATTACTCAAAAGGGTTACTCTTTGATTTCACATTTCACTGTTCTTATATTCTATTAAGTACAAAACAAACTGTATTCAACAGATGTTCAAATGAATTATAAACATCTCCATCAAGACCATAAAAATTTTCACCGAGTAACTATCATACCAGTATGGGGTGCCAACTACCCGTTTCACAGGTAACATGAGGAGTCACAGTAGCTGGGGCAGTTGACGTTCTATCTCTTTCCGGTAAGATGTGACGGATCATGCTAGATGTGGAGGAATGTTTCCAGTTAGTTTCATGCACAAAACCAGAAGTGGGAACAACAGGCATCACGTCCGTCTTTGGTATAATACGTGAAGTCTTATTGGATACCGAGCTGGCATTACTATTAGTTGCAGGTATGGTAGAAGGGGCTGTGTTACATGTTCTATCATTTTCTGGTATAACTTGAGGTGCCTTATCAGATGTCATGCTCGCTTTTCCATCAGTTTGGAAACTGCTTTGAGGGTTCACATCAGTAGCAACTATAGGTGTCCTGCTTGTGTCAACTACGGCTTGAGAAGACCATTGTGTTACTTGATGCTCATTGGTAAGTTTCTCCCGTCTTTCAAACTTCTCAACCAGAGTTCGAATCCTGCCTGCCACAACGGCAACTGCAAGAATGAAGATTTTTAAATTGACAATTTTTACAGGCAGCTAAATATTCCAAAATCATGCCCAGCAACCCAACATACCTCCACTGACAATTTTTACAGAGCCAATCCCTTTACTGTCATCCACAGATTTATCACCTGAAAAACAAAAAAACTTTTCATTACTAGATACCACCGAAGTAGACATATGGGAAATGAAAAGTAATCACAAATGAAAAATTTTCAAACATGTATGCTAGGTGGTTGTAGCTTAAGCAAAAGATGGAACAAAAATGAGATTTTGGTGGGACAAAGAACAAGAGGCATCAAACTGTAGATATTAGGAGAAATTCATGCCACCACATTTGGTAAGTCACAATTAACAGACTACATAGAATAAGCATTGTTTGTGTTATTGTATGAAGAACGAAAACAAGAGATGGTACACATGAAAGAAATAGATGTGAATGTTAATACAGTGACATAAGTGATAAAAACAAAGATTCTATAACAAATTCAAGAAATTGGATCACTCAGCAAGTTTGATTTTCAAAAAGTATACTTGCAAGACAGCTTTGGCTTGTGTTTTTGTTAATTTAATCAAAGATAATGGAACATATAATCGATTCGGATATCTGAAGCAAAATTACTCTGGAAGAACTGTCAATATCATGATCAAGGGCTAAAATCCAGGGAAAGCATGTGAGAAAGGAGATGATGTGAAAGAAAGGATTGATAGGATGATGTTGTCAGGTGCTGAACTTGAATAGTTAAGCATTAAAATGCCATAAAAAACTTACAGTTTTCTTGCATAGACATAACATCTGGTGAAAAGTTTTTTTCAATCTTTTCAGCTACATTCTTGATATTGGAACTCATTTCCTCACTGTAGTTTTGAGCTCCACCTTTTGGTACAATAGGGTTTTGCAAGTGTTCATCAATAGTACAGTCCTCCATGTGTGCCATATTGCTAAACATTCCAGACTCTGACAGTTTCTCAACGTCATTTTTGCTATTTGATGGCCTCCGAACATGTGCTGGTCTGAGCAACATGCCTGGTTTTGTCCTTGAAAAAGTGATATTTTCCCTTCCAGAGTTTGGAAGGTCCTCCTCAAGAGGAGTGTCCCGAGGGACAACAGCTGGTGCAGTAAATGACTTGTTAAGTGCCTGCCTGCTTGCCTTAGCGTTCAATTCCACCACAGGGCTCTGCCTCTGTGTTGGTGGAGTAGACCTTTCCTTCAGATCCAATGCGGGAACCACTTGTGAAGAACTCAAAGGTGCAACTCTCTGTGAGGTGACAGGGTTTCCGCCAATAGCTTTACATAGAAAACAGATTTGTTTGGTAGATAGATCTAGATAAAAGAATGGCGCGCAGACATGCATCATACAAATCCCTACAGGCTATAATTTATTTTCCAATTTGAGTGTACTTATCTAAACAAACAGTACCAATAAAAGACGGTGATGTTTCACACATTTCAGAATCCAGTAAATCTAAAAGTAAAAATCAAAATTTAAACAGTACTAGGTATTCAGAATCCATCTAAAGATGAGAACTCATATAAATTTAACACAAGCACTCTACTTTTCTATGTTTAACCTTTTCAAAACTTAGTCAGATTACAAAAGGTTATGATGCGATCAAGTTTCTGAATGAGGAAAAGTCAATGATAAATCCAATCACAGTGAGGTTTTAAGAATGAATTGGTGATAGGAAGCAACAGGTTTCTTAATGGAGAAGTCGTAAAAAAACACACTGCCAACTTACAGTCCACACATATGTTCTTGATCTCAAGTATCTTGCATTCAGGAGACCTAGAATGTAAAGCTTCAGTGGTTTGTGCAAAATTGTCTATTTTGTCAGGAGATTGAATTCTGGAAGAGCCAAAATTCTGCTCTCTGCAGTCAATTTCTTCAGATATGAAACCAGCTCCATATGGTTGAATAAGCTGAAATGCAACTTCCAATTTCAAGTGGGGTAATTGAAGCAAACATAAAATTCTGATCATTAATTGTTTGGCTCAAAATTTAGAGACCAAAAGGAAAAGAAAAAAGGAACCTCTATATTGGCCACCCAAACCCCTACAGAGTTTCGATAGTATGAGCAACCCAAAAGTTTTCCTTCATGAATGCAAAGATCACAAAGTGTCGACCACCCCATGTCAGCAGCATCATGGCAAATTACAGGCTCCCAAGAATAAACCTGCATTTTGAGCAAAATTTATCACTCTTATATACTGTGTAAAATACATTAGTAAATTTTGTCAAAGAAGAATCAAAACCTTCAGGCTATCGTCTAATCCACAAATCAGCGTCCTCCCATCAGGATGAAAGGTAATTGAGCGTACACCAGCAGCCTGAACAGATAAAAAAATGTTGTTTTAGAAAAATGGATTGCAAAAGTTTAACAGTGACAAATAGACAAGAAAGGCAAGGTTAAATTAGAAATTAAGCACTTTGATATAAAAATTTCAATTTTCTGCTAGACAAAGCAAAAGCTTAGATACCTCTGCTCTGGTAGATCCAATCAATTCAAAGGTTTCCAAATCCCAAAATTTCACAGTTTTGTCTGCAGAACCTGGAAAGTAACCACCTCATTAGAAGTTAGAAAACAATTGAATGGTAACAGAAACAAACCAAACAAGGAAGAGAGAAAGACAAAGAGACATAAAAAGACAATGGGAAGCAGAATGCTTGACAGTGCCAAAGGGGGTGAGGATGAAAATTTGAAGTTAAAATCCTTAGGATACCAACGAAAATTATGAGGATCATTCTCATTTCTTGTTTTCATTCCTATTTGCCCATACCCAGTCATATGTAAATATGAAACTGAGAAGAAGAAAAAAATCCTTGATTCCTTAGTTTTCCCTTCAATAAAGCCAACTAGTGAACAAAAAGTAAATGTTGCATAGCTTTTAATTCCCATTAGTGAATATTATCATGGAATACCCAATAATAAAACAAAACTTGTATCAAAATTTTAATGACTCATAAGTGCAAAGACATGGATGTCCAACTCACCAGTGGCCAGGAGAAACTCCAAGGGGTGGAAATCTATGGATCTAATATGCCCTTCATGGAATTTAAAATCATGTAAAAGCTTTCCAGCCGTAAGATCCCACACCTATATGACAAATTTGGATAAAAATCATTGGAGTAAGAATAAGGAAAGCTTGGTAAAAAGGTCATTGCCTACCTTTACAACATTATCGTATCCACCTGAGACCACCCAGCGTCCATCAGGAGTGAATTTAATGGTGCTAATTCCCTGTGTGTGCCCCTTGTATGTGTGAATGCATCCCTTCTTTCTAATATCCCAAATTCTCAAATTTGTGTCTGCTGAGCCCGATGCAAAAAATTCGCCAAATGGATGGAATTCAACAGCAGTAGAATTCGCTCTGTGTCCAGTAAGAGTGCGAACCACTAAACTTCAAAGACAATAACAAGTATATCAAAAATCTTTCAAGAAACTGTTCTGGCAATTACATAGGGCATTATACCATAATCAACCAAGAATATTGAAGAGATTTAGAAAGGCGGAACACATATGAAGATTGTGTAATTTGGACACTAACTAGGTGGCATGATTCAAAGCTATCAGATCTGGCAAGTGCTCCCCTATCTCGACAAAATTATGATCCCACAATTGGCACGTCAGAGCATAACATACTATCCAAAATTTGCTCTAATTTTCACTAAGATAAGAAATTTCAACTGATTTGTTAACATACTCTTAGCTTCTTCCAAGTCCCACATCTTAATAGCTCCTGTAGAAGCTCCGGCAAGTACCAATACTTCAGCTGTATCAAAGGCTACAGATTCAACTGGGCTTGCATGACCACACAAGCTCTGCAAATTCAAAGAGAAATGCGAAATATTGTCATAGAAATTATGCCTCATGACAAATGGATCCGCTCAAACAAGTGTTCCAACGAAATCTCGAAGTGGGATAAAAGTTATGAACCATGTATTTCATGCTTTTGAATCTGTAAAGAGAAAAGTCTTAAACTGAATAATTGGGGACAACCAGTAACTGGAAATGGTACAAGGACAAGTGAGTTTGAAAAATGAGCTGTGATCATCATATTGACAGAGACATTGATAACCAAATCAGAAACAAGTAGTCTAACTAGAACACACTCCAAAGATGAGCTACATAACTGAAAAGAAGATTACCATTAAGGAAGATGGTTTGCCAATTGCCCAAAGACTAACTTTGTGATCATCACCACCTGTGATAAACAGTCTACAGGCCTTCTTACCAATACTAAGGCAGTTGACATTGGTAGAATGCGCCACAAATTCCTCTAATTTTCATTCCAGTCAAAGGAACAGCGTGCACCCAGAAAAAACACGGAGATGGTTCCTTTTTCTTAAAATAGAAGCTCCATAAAGAAGAAAAACGAGCCCCAGGAAACCATTTTAGAAAAGAGCTAGAATTTTATCAGGCAAACTAAACGCCAACATCACACACAATAGCAGAAAAGAGAAAAAGGATACGAAGCTTATAACCACGCTTGGCCATTCTTCAGAGAAACGAGAAAAACCAAGATCGGCGACCTCTATCAACCGGGAGCGTTAAATCGAAACACATCCAAAAGTGGAAGGGCAAGAATTTCGGATTGAAGGGCAACAGGAAGAAGAATTCAATTCTTTCTTCTTCTTTGATCAATGATCACAATGACTGGAGTGGTGACACAAAATGACTTGACACATACAGAGAAAGTAAGAAACAATGGAATTCAGATTTGATTCGTCCACTTTTCTTTTTACCCCTTTAATCTTAATCCGCGTTTACAGTTTAGTTAGCGTAATGTTTAGTTATACTCAAACGTCATTGTCTGTTTGTTGTCATGAACTTGAACATATAATAATCATCTTTCTTTAAAGCCCACAGGCATTTGACCACCCTAAGTGACTTCTTACGATTGCTGAAAAGGACTTGTGTATCAGTAGCATTAGTATTATTACCAGACAAATGCAGGAAGTTTGGTTAATGACAACCACTTAAAGATTCCTTGAAATTGTTGGTTAGTGTGCGATACGGCATTTGCTTAGACAATTAGTTAAACCCAATTTTGTGGTATCCAAACCATTTAATTCATTTAATAGAGCTAAATGCCAACAGCGTTAAGCCTAACCCTACGTTGTGTGCCAATGGAACATTACTACTATCAGGTAATAGGTATTCTATTTATCATTAGTTCTTCTTGGTCAAACATTACATTATACCTGTACTTGCCTGTACTTGTGCTTTTCACGTCTTTGTAAAACAAACACGAGCGCTTGAAGGTCAATATCTTATTATAAGTATTAGGAGTCTGGATCTTCTGTCTAATTTTATGATGTCTTATTCTGTCTTATAAATTTCAGTTATTTATTTATGTGAGAACTCATATAAATAAATAACTGAGATTCATGAAATAGAATAAGACACCATAATATTAAGCAGAGGATCTTGTCCCCAACTTCTAAGGCATTGCCTAAGTACTCTTAACAATCGTATGTTCATTCCTTCTCTGTCTACATTTGACATAATATTCTGGGTGCTTAATTTGTTTTCCTGATAGGGAGTCAAACCTATGAAGGAATGTTTTAGCGTTACAGCATCTATTAACGTAAATTTGTCAGCGCTTGTTCTTGTTCAAAAGCTCAATGAGGCGACTGGAGAGAAGAGAGATTGGTCTGGTCTGTACAATTTGGTCCGACTGTCATTATGGCAAGGCCCTTACCATATCCGTATCTCTTTGATTCTCTCCACCGGCCTTCTAGTCCTTTGGGTCGCTGCATGTGATTTAATTTCTCCTTTGGCAATTTAAGATGAGCATGGATGTCCCAATCAAATTCAGTGCTAGGTTCAACGGTCATTGGCAAGAGTTGTTCAAAATCTCATCTTTCTGTTTTGATGCCTTAACCAATTTTTTTTTTATTAAAAAGGATGCCTTAACCAAATTATTTAAAGTAGTTTGGGTGGTTAAGAAGATTAAAGTTAAATCCCGGATTAGATTTAGTCTTCTTTTGTGGATCCTTTGATATGAGCTTGGCTAGTCTGTCTTTAATTTATTCAAATTGGTATTAAAGATTTGGGGGCGAGATTCGATTCCACATGTAGTGGGATAATTTTGAAACAAAATTTGTATGATTTCCTAAAATTAGGATTATTTGAAATTATATAATAAGAATAACAAATAAAATATTTAAAGTATGAATAATAATCCATATCTTATTCTAAATGTTTATTCATTTTTGTTATCCTCTCTCTTGAACTATTTATTAAATCGACTTATCTCAATCACCGTACTCGCATAAGTGTTTGGTCTCTAATGTTATCTACAAAATATGTTGAAAGAACTCTATCACTATTATAAAGATAGTTAAACAAGGGAATGTTAGCTCTATTGGAACTTAAGCTTATTTATAATAAGTTTTGAACACTCTAATAATTTGATTGAAATAAAATTGCAATTTCAATTAAACGCTAACTAGAATTATAATTAAATACTAATTTTTCCCAAATAAGATGAAATATCTCATATTGATTCTTATTTATTGAATATATGATATTTATTCATAAAGTTTGTCAAACTTTGCAATCAAATTCAACTTGATTAAAATACCTTTTCTATCTTCAAATCATTTTTTGTGTGTGATCCATTATATTCTCAAATATATTGATAGACATAAACTATCATTTTAAATCATATTTAGGATTAGATAAATTAAATTCTTTTAATTTATTGGTAATTCTCTAATTAAATAATTTATATCCAAAGATCAAGATTAGCCTTTAGAAATATATCATGATTATATAAATATCTGTTTAAGTAGTTCTAACTAAA
>JANKYF010000002.1:48300935-48314037 GCA_029829435.1 Erythroxylum hondense | reverse complement strand
ACTAAACAAATGCTTGCATATTTCATAATTCATCGTATCAACTTGATTAAGTATTTTTAGTAGAAATTCAAGGTACCAAGGGAAGAGACCCTGAAGATGAAGAGGATGGAAAGCAGGCTGGAGAATCCAAGGAAAACCATAATCTACAGGCTGAAGCTGAAGCATAAAAAGAAGTTAATTAATAGTCTGGACTTGTTTGGTAGAAATACAAGTTTTGTATGGTTTTAGTCTTTTAGACTTTCATTAGTCTCTTAATAAAATTTCAATGAAATCTTCTGACTGGATTTAATTGATATTTTTGTAACCTCAATCTGCTAATGAAATACTTTAGGAATTATGCAATGACTAATTAATATTTAAATATTTAACTGACATAAAACTTTCCCGAGCAATAATATTTAGCCAAAAATTACTAGATATTCTGAATCTCATGCATTAAATTACTAAATTTGAATCAAAACTGAGAAAGTAAATACAAAACGGTCAAGGCATCTGCCCACACCTAAAGCATACTTCACCTGCACCTCCACACCCCATTCCATTTTGTTTTCATATACAAGACTCTTGTCCTTTTGTTGCTTTTGGACAAAGAATGAGATTCTCTTAATAATTTTGATCACAATATCACCCAAAAAAAATAAATAAATCAAGTAAATGCATTAGCCAAGTCTACATACCAACTATTTCTAATAATTACATGAAAAACAATAAAAGGTCTTGGTTTCCATTCCCGCTTTGCTTCACACTGCAAATCAAGAGATCTTTTACTCTGTTACATCTGCAGAAGGTCCTGGACTATTTCAGACATGGCTGGCCTAAACTCTGGATCCCACTGCACATCCAACAATGGATTCAGGTGATTAGCCCTTTACTCTATCATTGCAAATTCAGAATGGGAAGAATGTTTGCCAAATTAAAGGCATAAGTGCTGGTGGGAACTAGAAGTTGGTAAGAACACCTGGGACTGTTCAAACAAGACTTTACGTACTTACCTGGAGACATCTAGCAATTGTATCCGCCAAACGAGATAAGGACTTGACAGGAAATCGTCCTCCTAGAGATGGGTCTACCATTCCACATAAAGCATCTATATCATGAAGCTGAGGAATCACCCATCTAACCAGATGCTGCTCTCCTCGAGGCCGGGACCTACATACATTTTCCAACGAAAGCACAACAGATGATATGTTAGTTCAGTTTCATTAAACCACAGAGGTGGCTCTGGAAGCGAGCTTAGACTTTCCTTTCAGGGGATCATTGACCTGTCATATGTCTTCCTTCCAGTTAGGAGTTCTAGCATCACAACCCCAAAGCTATAGACATCACTTTTGCAAGTACAGCTTCCTGATTCACATTCTGGGGCACTATAGCCATAAGAACTGAGTCGGTCTCCAGTTAACTGAAAACAGAATCAATAGAGCTAATCATCACGAAAGCAAACAGATATAGATAGGGAGCATAACTATTTTTAAACCAGATAACAGGTAAATGCAAAGTTTTTTCCTTTCAGAAAGGCACTTGCTTAAATTCTAGTAAGCTGCATAGATCGAATTTAAAAAGAAGCAAATGCTCAGCCAAAACTAAGACATTATACTGTAACATTACCTCGGATGCAGAGCTACATGCTCTTGGAGGAAAACAACAGTCAGATACATGCGCTACAAGCTCTTCATCAAGGAGAATATTTGTAGCTTTAAAATTCTGATGTACAATAGGCGGTTTACAAACCTCATGCAGATGCCTATAAATAAAGAGAAGACAAAGTGACAGGTAAACTCTTTCACTTGCAAGCCTGGATTGAGAAAATGTCAGATCTCTAATAATGCAACCAAGACAACTGATAATCAACACCAATGAGCAAGCATCCATACGAAGTTCTTAGGTTTAAAAAGGTGGTGGCTAGACTTACTGTAGGGCTCTTGCTGCTCCTAGTGCCAACTGTATGCGTGTATGCCATGAAAGGTTCTTATGGACCTCATCATCTACATGCAGTGCATCATAAAGTGTCCCATTCTTGTAATATTCAGAGACAAGTAGATGCTGACCATGCTCGTTACAGTAACCAACAAGATCCACAATGTTGGCATGTTGAATTTTTGAGATATTAGAAACAAGTTCGAGGAATTTTTCATCAGTCAATTCCCAAGCTGTACTTCTTAGTTTCTTTACTGCAAGTAACTAAAAAAAATGATGAAACAGAGAAATCAATCTACATAAACCTAGCATCAAGAGAAAAGTAATCATGTGCAAGGTGAAATATTTAAAAGGCCCGCTTGCATGAATTGAGAGACACCTGATACTAGCCAGAAATATAGTTATATGGAACATGAGGACAGATTGTGAGATATAGTACATGTTATGATACAGGTCTTGCTTCAAGGAAATGTATTCAAATGGAATTCTGTAAACAGTTAAAAACAATATACACTCAATATTCAAGATAGGAGAAAGAACCAAGATTGACAGCAAATTCACCTTTAGGCTCTATCATATTACACACATGATAACTAATAATTTCAACCATGTCAAATAGAAAAATTTACCTTTCCACCAGGAATTACAGCCTCATAAACGCTCCCAAAGTTACCTTCCCCAATAAAATTCTCTTCTGAAAAACTATTAGTACATTGCTGAAGTGTTGCAACAGTAAATGACTTCAGACCTGTAGTATTCATGTGAAGTTGTTTGGGCATACTTGAATTTACGGTGACCTTGTCAATTGGAAGCCCTGGGATATGTGCATGTGGTTGCTGCACTTGCGTATGATGCAGATCTACTCCAGTCATGTCTATCTTGTGATCTGTATTATCTCTTGAATAAGCACCCATTCCCTTCACATCTATCTCACATTCAACTGGATTTATTCCCTGTCCTCCCTTTTCTAATGCACCATTTGCCGATGTTGGAAGTGCTAAAAAGGGTTATTTCTCAAGTAAAATTATATTTTAAAAAAAGAAAAGAAAAGTCATATACAAAGTTTTCCAGTTATAAAAAGGAAATACTGAGTCACCTTTCTTGCTTTGGTTGTAGCATTGTAGAGAAGAATTATCATTAAAACTATTTGCTTGGCCCTTATATACCGCTGAATCAAGCCTCTTAGCATATTCAATGGCCTTTTTCTTTTTAAAGAATATCATTGACAGAACACAAATCCCTAATGCAATAATTGTAACTCCGCCAGCAAGAATACTCCACATAAGCCTTATATTTGATCTTTCTGAATTTGTACGGTGGAGGATAGGGGGTATACTTGCGGGAGATTGGTCAGGCATTGGAGGAGATGCAATTGAAGCAGATGCAATTGGAGGAGAAGCAAGTGGAGGAGGAGAATAAATGATGGTTGTGTTGAATGGATTTCCATCTTTTCTGCAAATCAGACGTTGTTGATATCATAGGGAAACACAAAAATTAAGTACTAACATAAAAACTTAGAACCTCAGAAATCGAAATCGTTCATAACATTGGAAAATTTTCGTAAAATGACAGTAATGAAGGCCAACTGTAATTAAAACTATGTTATAGGCTTATTAAATCCTCTTTATTTCAAGAGAATACTTTAATCACGCCAAGAAATTCAAGGGCATCTATCACTAATTTAATGGATTTATATCAAACAAAAAAGCCTTATACAAAATCAGTATTATTGCTTACCTAAAATTTGGAATTGTCAGCAGCTTTGCAGGGATGGGCCCAGAAAACAGATTGTTCTGCACATTCCTATGAAGTGAAAATGGATAATCATGAAACAACCAAAGCATATTATAAGAAAAAGGAGTTAACAAAGAAGTAATGTTGAAGAAAAAGAAAAGGTTATAAGGCAATACAGATCCTGAAGGGGTAGATCCTGTAAAACATGAAGGGTCCCCGTAAGCTGATTGTTCTGCAACTGCCTGCAACCCCAAATCACATGCAAGTTAGAGAAGCACCACAACCACAATAAAATGATTACAAGAATGTAGTAGAGATGCTCACAATGAGTTCAGAGATGACAAATTTCCCATTGACAGAGGCAGCTCACCATTCAGAGAGTTACCAGACAGATCCCTTTTCATAAGATGGGGTCATTAGAAAATGCAGACTATAATAGATTCAGTGGATAGAGTGCAGTTAACTTGAGGTGCATACAAGGTTGTTAAAGTTGTCAATTGTTGAAAGGCATCTGGTATGACTCCACTCAGAAGATTATTGCTCACTGACCTGGGCAAATTAAACCAATATTTCAGTCCAGAAATGAAAAAAGAAGAAAATAAAACAACTTAAATCTGACAAAAATATAACCACTTCTAATTTAAACTTACAAGTAAGATAACTGACTTAAGGATGATAAGCTATCAGGGATCCTTCCATTCAACTTATTAGAACCAAGAGATCTGAAAATGGGGAGAGTAAAAGCATTTAAGGTTCCATAAAACGGGAAAAAAGGAAAAAGAAGTAAATTTATTAAGATAAATCATGTATCCAACGAAAGGTAAATAACACATACAGATTTTGCAAAGTGGGCGGCAAATTGACCGGAATACTCCCACTAATGTGATTGTTGCTGAGATCTCTGCCTTGAAAAATAGCAAAAATTACAGCATAGCCCATGCATAAAACCACACAGAAACTTCCATTGCCTCAAAAACTCAGATCTTTCCCAAGCCCGAGATAAAACTCGTTAATACCAAAACTATGACAACCTTGATGGCTAATTAAAAACACTTGTAGTACCAAACATATTAATATTAAACATGCAATATAGTAAAATGCCTGTTCTACCTACAAATAAATCATACCGATGCACTGCTACAAAGCTCATAGTTATTGAAATAATTACAATTACATACATTTGAAGAATAGAATTGAAGAGCGGTAAGCTCTCTGCCACAGTTCCCCCCAAATTCAAGCCATTTAAGTTTCTGCATAGTCGAGACCTTTCGTAAGAAAGTATTTGAACGAAACCATACATATAAAAGGACAGAATGAAGCCAGAACATACAAATTCGTTATGTTGGAGAGGACACAGCCAACGCCTTGCCAATTATCGCCGCACGGGTCTCCCCCAACGGGCATCCACCCCGTTAAAATCGGGAGATTCAGATAATACCACAAGCTATTTAGTGCCTCAACTGGGAATATTTTAGCACACTTTAGTTTCATCAATATAGGCATTGAAATTACCTCAAAAACGAAAACCAATCTGAAATATCCTCCGAAAGATATTTTAAATCACAGTAAGCAAAACACAGCATAGTACTACACAAAGACAATACCAAAAGGGGAAGGACAAAAACATATCATAAACCTTATATCAGAAACCAAAAAAAAGAAGGTTTTACCATCACTAGGGTCAGTAAAAGCAAGCGAAAACGAAGCCGTGAAAGCCACCACCACAGCCGCCGCCGCGGCAACCAACCTTACACACTTCATTTTCCAATTTTTAACTTCCAAAGATCGAAACTTTCGTCGTTTTCGTCTGCTTATTGTGAATATTTTCTCGTATAACAAGCAAACGCCAAATGCTTTGGTGTAACATGCAGAAGGGCAGAGAAAAGGCAAACACAGAGTGATTCGCCAAGACTACACGGAAATATATGGGAAGTGCACCAATGGTATAAGTTTACAGCTATCAAAAGTTTTTGAATTGACAATATGGATCAGGTAAGGAAACTAATTATATACGACGACAAACCAAGTGTGGCTTTCAAGTTTCAAGTGTGTAGGATAAGTTTAAAAGCTCGCAAAGCTTAACGGGCACTACAATTATTTATTAACGAAAAAAGAAGCTGGTGGGCAGTGTGGAAAGTGACTGCTCTGTTTTGGCAGGCCTTCAAGAACACATCTTTGTTGAGCTTTAATGATTCTTCTTGTAGTATCTTTTCCAAATATATTTTAGATCTCGTTAATCTTAGATTCACCAATAGAATAGAGTTCTTAAGATATAAATAACCATACGCTCCACTAGAATATTTTACTACGATTGGTCACAGGTAGCTCAATCGGGAGAGCTCTATGTCATACAGCCATCATGAAGTGGGTGAGATTTACCAGGATTTTCATTGATCTTCACATAAACTCAGAGGTTTATGAAACATTAAAAATTGTGAGATTAAATGACAATTATGAGCTTATGGAAGATGAAATAAAGGTAAATTATTAGTGGAAACCTTTAGTTCAAAGGAATTATAAGGAATGGAAGGAAACTAGTAAAAGATTCTAAACTGGTTTATTGAAATAATTACTCAACAACTCTTCTCCTTCTAGCCTTTATACAAAATCAAAGGAATCCACGCCTTAAGTGATGAGTGAAGAAGCACCGTTGAATCTTAAACAATAGGATTCTTTACCAAATCACTTATTTACTTTAGCCTTACTTAGGCTACAGAAGCTTTTCCAAAGGGTCTGATATAGTTAGTAATGGCTCAATTGAGGTTCAGGAGGCTAGAGAGTGAGGGGATATTTCTGTGCAAACTTTATACATTAAGTATATTGGATAAAATCATATAGTAAATCTTTCAAAGAACTAGGGAAGGATCAAGGGCTTGCCTCAAAATTGTTTAAAACTTACGGAGGAATCCCTTCAGCAAAACAAGTTAAAGAATATGGTATTAATACCATCACTAAAAGGAAACGAGGTAGGAAACTAAAGAAAATGGTCACCAACCTTCAACTCTAGTCTATGTTTATCATGGAACGTTTATGCTAAAAAAAAGATAATTTGATATTACCTAAATTCCAAGAATTTTTGTATCTTCGGACTTCTAAAGACCAAAATCAGGGAAAATAAAATTCAGAACTATAAAATGGTACGTTCGGAGATTTCATCAAAGCACCAATATCATTATAATGGTAGAATTATTGTTAGTATGACCCACAAAGATTGAAGGTTCTCTAACAAATCTTATTAAATCACTTTATCTTTATGGGAATTTTCTTGGATTTTAAATGTAACACTCCCTATACGAATCTGCAACCATCTACACATAAGGCAACTAATTTCTTGTACATAAATTCACAACAGGCATTTAAGTTCAATGCTATACATATAAACATTACAAAACTTCCCAAAGCTTAACATTATCATTAACAACAGTAAAACATTTTTACATTTACATGGTAATCTAAAAGAAAACATACAATTTCCTTTAACCATTACATGTAGAATCGTATTTAACTAAAAACGCCTTTCAAAAATTCTTTTTCTTCTATCTGTTAGCCTTGGTCCCTGCAGATGTTCCTTGTACCTCACTCCTATGGCTTAGATCTACACGGATTAATATCCGTGCTAAGCTTGAAACCTTAGTGGAGAAATACTTAGTTTGGATGACCACTTACAACATTCATCTACCAAGCACATGCGTTCATGAACATCACACAAATATAAACAATGATATCATACTTAATCAAATAAATAATGCAAACATGCTTCAATATTTTTTCATATACCATAAATTCAACTTAAAAACTCAAACATTGATATTCAATACTCAATAATACAAATTATCAACACAAATGCAAATTCTCATTCATATAGCAATTATTTATGTTGTTATATTGTATTTCTTATTTATATCTCTTTACTTTACTTTCTGTGTTAGGCCTACATATTTTCTGTAGGTATGGATAACGGGTGATGTGGATATTCGAAGGTGTCGAACTATGAATACCCAAAGGTATCGAACTATAGACACCAGTGGTGTCCATTTGCAGTAGCTACACTGTATCTCTATAGGCATGCCTATCTATCCACAACCAAGATAACAGAGCAGGTATTGTAACATGTCCCTTAACCACTTGCATATTTCACAATTCATATATTAATAAATCATATGATATACATTTCAAGTAATAAAATCTATATTTGTGTTCATACATACAAGTCATAACTAATCACCATTAGAAGGGTTTCAAAATCATACTTGTATAATCATACTATACACATATATGAGCAATACATACGCAAACAAATCATTTATGTACATGTAGGTTTTCTTTGGAATGCATTATGCTCAATCTTAAATTCTAATGTTCAATCACCTAGTTCACATATGGTGAGTCCTATTTCATTTAGTTCTAGGTGTTTGAAAATTTTTGTACACATTCATAAAGGTTCAGATAAGATGCGTTGGAAATCGGAAACAAAAACAATGCCACGGTCGTGACAGACACTCTCTCCATTCATATCATTGCTTGTTCCTTAATATTCATATAGAAAAAGTCAAAATTGGGTTTTGAGATCTACTAGACATTTTTTTTGTTTTGTATATAGTTTCTATAGCACTAACAATCAGACCATTTGGACTTCTAAATCATGAGATATAGGTAAAATATCACAAGCTACTCTAAAATAGGGGAAACATCAGGTCACCTTTTTCGATCTCAATTTTCAAGGTCATAGAGCCAAACTATGTCAGAGTTCATTCTAGAGATATTTAGCTCTATGTCTTAGGTTTCACATGCAACTAAAATCACACAATTTTGAGGTTTATAAGCTAAGTTAAAACTCAAACAATGTGACTGATTCAAACAAACCCTAGACAAAAATCCACTACATGATACTCTCTTGTCATATACAACCAAGTTCATGCAAAGTAACACTAAAACAACATCCTAGCAAAAATTTCACATCTAAATGAATCTTTATATTCATTCAATCATACACAAATATAGAAATCAACTAAGTGAAGTCCCAAACCTCAAAATTGACAAAGTAGGTCTTCTATTGCCTTTCCTTCCCTTCCTCCTTGGCTTTGCTTGACTCACCAATAATCATATTGGTCATGTATTAACTTTAGAAAATTGCATATTGGTCCTTCTTCTTCCTTTACTTCCCACATTGGCATACAATCTTAGAAATTAATTTCATTCCCCTATGTCTTCATTTTCTAATGTAATAAATTTTATGCAATTTGGTTAATTATTCCAAGAGTTATACCCAAAACTATATAGGCTGTTCGAAAACAGGAACAGTAATCATAACTCAACTTCAAGCTAGAAATAAAAAAACTTAGGGGCACGATAAAAATTCGGTTCCTTTATGAAAGTTTTAGAACTATGTCTCTAGCTTAATTTCAAATTGGAATTACCAATTTGTGTTTGGATGGCCATGGATTCATGCATCACATGAATAATAAGGTAGCAGAAATGTCAAAATCTAAATTCCAACCCCATAACATCCCTAAAAATCCAAAATCTTAGATGCATGCATACACAGATTATAAGAACATGAAATTTCAGCACATGTACCTTTGAAATGCTCCTCCTTTCTTTAATCTTCTCCTTGTTTGAGTTTTAGTAAATACCAAACACCTTCCTTAATCACTCAAGAACATGCAAAGATGAAGAAAAGCAGTGTGTAAGGGTAGTTAGAGCACTAAACAAGATGAGATTAAGTCTCAAATTGAGAGATAGATCAAGATTATATTGCATGCAATTAGATTCAAGCAACAATTGCATAAATTGCATGAACAAGACTCAAAACCACTTCTCTCTAACTCCAGAACACTTCTAAACCTCTTATCCTCTCACTTAAGTGTATTTTTAACTTATTAGTCCATGTGTACATAAGTGAAGAATCACTTATACATCATCTATCGTGCCTTTGGCCATAATTGTAGCCTACTTCAATGACAGTCATGCACACTTTTCATCTGATCTTTTATACGTGTGACCCTTAGGTTTCCTATTATTTTGAGCACTTGAATTAACTCTTAATTTGAGCAAATCATGGATGGTTTTATGCCACTTGAATTAACTTTTAATTCAAACGAATCATGAAGGATTTCATGATGCCAATTTAATGGAATATAAGTGGATTAACACATGAACTCTTCGATAGTTAATTATGCAACTTACAAACCTTTCTGTAGATAATTACGATGCAATTTGTCCTTTTACCATTTTATACCCCATTTGATTCGAAGTATGGGCTATGTATCAACTCCCATTAGACTGACTACGTCACATCTAGTCCAAGTATGTTAGTTTTTGTCTTGGGATCTCATTACTCTATATGTTAATGAAGACTCTCTTCATGACACATGACTGCTCTGGCCAGAGATTCTTGAGTAATGACTTTGACTAGAGGCCATAGGTATCATCTCTTTCTATCAGAAGTGGTGAATCCTTTATTGACTACCCATTTACCTTCGAATACTAATAGTTGTACCCAATTACTATCCTATGAGCGACCTCGTCTTGAGGCAACAAGGAATGATGTCAAAGCACATGATTAGTGTCCAAAATATCCTTGAGTACCTCAAGTTTAAGGATATTTACACCATTGTTACGATGAGATTAATCATTGACATTTGATAGATCATCCATATGTTAATCTCATAGCAGGGCATTCGATGTACTTACTACTCTTAATAAGTATCCATGTAACATCCCATGTTTAGGGCTAGACCCTAGAATAGTGAATTGGGTGTACTATGAGGAAATAGAAGTACATTGCATGCTCATGCATCATTATATATGCATACACATGTGAATATTTATTTTTGATGCATTAAAATAATTGTACATGCATTCATTGACATTTTTTTGGGTATGATTGATTGATTAAAATGTGAATTGTATCTTATTTGCGTTAAATTTTATTTGGAGACTATTAGTATTATTTCGAAACTTTTGGTAAATTTTAGGATATTTTTTAAAATTTGGGGTATTTTGAACTAGAAAAATATTGAAATAATAGACCAATTATACTGTGACAAATGGCTCACATGCATGGGGACATATGGAGATGTGTGATATATGCACGTGGTTATGTTTAGGCTAAAACAAAAATTACTATTGCTTGTTTTTCACCATAAGCATTCAACACTAAACTTTTTCCTTGTTCTTTGTTCATCCACTGAAATCTCAATTGCTGGAAATCTAGTTGAACCAAGTAAGTGCTTTTGATTATGTTTTAATGGTTGGGAATAAATGCATACATAAGTTGTGTTGGAAGAAGCAATTTGGTGATGAGTTATATAAATAGTAGGTGAAATTGCTACTGTGCAGAAAAGTATGAATTAGGTTCTATTATGGGATGATATTTGATTATGAAAATGATGCTAAAATTCATGAAAAATTGATGAATATATATATATACTCTGTTCTGGTTTAGAGAAAAACTTATATGGGTTCTTGTTACTGTGGCCATGCGTGAATGTGTTTGAGTATTTAGAAATTAATCAAATGAGTATGATGATGTTTGAATGACTGAAAATGAAATTTATACATGAGGTGTATAAGAGGGGTAGCTTCTGTGGTGTTTAGAATGAGCTAACTAAGAAAGTAGTGAAGTGAATAGTGCAAGAAATGGAACAAATGCAGAAACTGGAAATTGTGTGAATGAATATACAAATTTTTTATGTTTATATTAAATCTTGGATTTTTGATTGTTTGAGTTATGATGAGTTGAAATGGAAGTAGAAGAGATGGTTTAAGTGTCATATGTGTTAATTGAATAAGATAGAAGTGAGAAAATATGGAAAAATGAAGAACGAGAAAATCTACGTTTTAGAGAGAGAAAGAAAGATGAGTTGCACCAGGGTTACTATAGAGAGAGAGAGACTGTTTTGAACATCTTTCATTCATTTTGTTATAACTTTGTCTCTTGACCTCCAAATGACTTGAAAATTGAACCAATGCACTCTTAAGACATTGCTTTTCCTCTCCATAAAAAATTAGAGCCATCTGGATTGATTTGAAAAAGATTGATTAGATGAAAGTAAGGAAATGTGCTAGAATGTTATGAACTCCAGAATTTTCATTGAACATGCTTCGGTATTTTGATTATATCTTGATCTTTCAATTTACAAATGGGTTTATTCTTGATTCAGATTAAACTTGAGATATAATTCTACAAATTTCTTAAAGAAGTCAAATTTTAATTCTATATTTAAGACTTTCGAAATTGGCAGGAAATTGAGCATTGGCTTAGGCTGTAGCACTACCAGAGACATAAATCATATCCTGTTGTTATTGAATAAACTGTATTGATTTAGGCTGAATTAGACTAAGATGTCTTCATCAAAGTTGTAGCTTATTCTCTTAGATATAAATTGGTATAAAGTTTGTAACTTATGGATATTTTAATTGAGAGATACGGGTTGTATAACTTGAATGCATAATCATGCTCTAGCCAAAATTTCAAATATACTCAGTCTATGGTATTATAAGCATAACTCATAGAATAATCAACCAAATTGAATGATTTTGGTGTCATTAAAAACTTAAGACACATAGTAACAATTGTCTAGAAGAAAGTGTTATAGAAATACATCATTTTCTTGATCTTATTGATTATGCAAAGTTGACCCGAATGGGATGCTTTCAGCAAAAGCTGGAATAGTGAATAAGTATGTGAATTTTGGCACTATTGGAGTACATCAATTTGTTACAAAAATGTACCCAAGAATTTTTCATTGCACATGCATGATACATGATACATTTATACATATGTTTACTCAATTACATAAGTAGTACAGTAATGTGAAATTGTGTTAATGTATACAGGAGAGCAAGTAGACCACTTCCTAATACTGCTAGAACATCAAGGCAATAGGCTTAAGGAAGCAATTGTGAGTAACCTAAGATGGTCTCACTTTAATTTGATCTGATATTACTGAAATGAAATTGATATATGATGAATATGTACTAATTGTATATTGAATTCTGACAATACTTGTCCGAGGCGTTTGATGCATATGAATATCATTAGAAGTGCTACTTGTATGTGAATGAGAATGCCTAAATAATTCTCAACTAAAAGTGAATGAATGTTATGACTGACTGTATTGAATGAGATAATGTTAATGAAAGTGATTGATTGTATTGAATGAATTGTGGCATGCATTTCATTTCAATACATGTAATATAAATGCAGTTGTGATTGGTGTTGCTGCTGACTAAGACTGCTACTAAAAAGAGCTTAAAGCTCAAACATATGTGGTTAGAGCTTAAGGCTCACTATAATCAATGAGCCCAGTGATACAGGATACTAAAAAAAACACACAGTCACAACAATGTAAAAACGAATGTGAGTCTCATAAATATAGCATTCACATATGATTTGAATTCATTGAATGATTTGTAAAGCTGTAAGAATGTTATATGTTTGAATACATGG
>JANKYF010000002.1:48101090-48112250 GCA_029829435.1 Erythroxylum hondense | reverse complement strand
CGGGAAAGTCCCGGGAACAAAAATTTTTGTTTTCCGCTGCCGGTACATGTGATGTACCTCCCGGGATTTTCCTACAGATTCAACTTTAGCTCCCACTTTCTACCTCAGTGCAAAGCTTCCACCTCCCTGCTATGTTTCTCTCTTCTCACCCGGCTCTTTGCTTTCTCTCCTTTCTTCTCTTAGTCGAAGCTCTGTTTCTTTTCTTCACCTGCCTCTTTATCTCTCTGTTCTTATCCCTCAGTTCTTTCCCTAGTGTGTTAAGTATAAAGAGTGGAGAATGAATGAACCACCCCACCGTCACCCTACTGTCCTCTCTATTTGTAGCCTCGTCTAGGCTTAGTTTTTCCTGTCCCTTTAACCTACAATTGCACGTAATAAAACAAATGGAATTAATGAGAATTTGCACAGTGGTGACTATAATTGTCACCCCTATGAGGGCTAGTCACCCCCATGTATAAGCTTGCACGATGGTGACTAAGGATCACTAGTCACCACTGTGCAAGTTAGTCAACGCTTGTATGGTGGTGACTCCTTTGTCACCACTGTGCATATATATATATATGCAAAGTGACAAGAAATTTATTTTTCATGTAAAATTCACAAATTAATCCAATCAACATGCATGCAATATTCACACCATTTTCATTAAATTTTTCTCTTATTTGGATCAAGTTAAAGGAATTTGTCACTAAAATCAAGATATGAAGGTAATTAAAAGCAATAGAAACTAGACTCAACAATTTCCCCACACTTGAACTATGCTTGTCCTCAAGTAAAATAAAGAACACTAAGCTATAAAAACAAAAAATGGAAACTACAATTTCCCAAATAATAGACAAAGATAACAACAATCTTTTTAATTAGTGCAATCTAAGAACTTTAAACTCATAATACTCCATAAGCAAGTTATTCTTCACATATATATTTAGCCAAAATTAACAAGCATTTCAATTCAAATAACCATTAACAAGAGTGATAGATACTCACTCCACTCTCCATCCTCTCAAGCATTCAAATTTAGGGTATATTCACTCATCATTCATTTCATGTAAGATATCAACCATAAGTTTGATTACTAATCCAATCTCCATAACTCAATATAGAACACAAACACTAATTTGAAGGTCTTTATTTTGGTTATAATGAGGCTAGGTTAAGGATAGGAAAAAGGAATATTGTAGATTAAAACTACAAACAAATTGGGCATTTAAAGTAATATAAACAATGAATCATAAAACACTCAATTCTTTCCTTTTAAGTTAACAAGATTAACACTCCCTTTTTTTGTCTCTCCTCTTCCCTTTCAATTTTTATATCTTCTCTTCCTTCCTTTTCTTTATGTTTCTATTTCTTTACTTTACTTTTTCTCTTTTTCTTTACTTATTTGTTTATGTATCTAAAATAAGGAAATCAATAGAAGAGTAATATAGAGGAGAAATAAAAATTTCTACAATCATACCCATTCCTAATGCAATACCCACCTATATGCTATGATTCCACCACATATATTCCCTAAAATCAATTATACTCATTCAGATGTTCAACTAGCCTTATGGTAGGTACAATGAAGAGGATAAATAATCAAGTTCAAGGCTTATATTTGGGTTTAAAGAAAGAAAAGTTTTCATATTAAGCTTAAAGGGGGTTCACTAAAGGTAACATTATGGTAGCCTTTTAAGCAAAAGGAGTAAATCCTAATTGCCTTCATCATTTCAACATTTACATAAGATTATATGATTGCAACTAGTATTTGTAAGCAATTCTAGAGTTCCTTAATCATAAAAGAACACTCTCAATAAAGAATTCTTGAATTTGGTGTTTAATATTTCAAAAGCGCTTAAAATCTTATCAAATGAAAAGTGTCATTCATTTGTCGCAACAAGCTAATATTATTTTAATCAAAATCCAAGTTAATCAGTCTAAATATACAAGTATACTCATCCACTCATAGTATGCCTTTCTAATCTTATTCGAGTTCATTTAATGACCATGCATCTTTAACTATTAAATGGGAAAAACAAAGACATAATACATATATAATGATTTTTCTTTCTTTTTTGAATGAATACTCACCACACACTTAAACATCACATTGTTCCTAATGTGATATAAAAAGTAAAAGAGGGATCTAAGACACAAAATAGCACAAATACGGATAATCATTAAAACTAAAAGACATTAAACGAACAAGAAACACAGAAAGGGATAGAAATACGATAAGAATGTAGGGGTGATCGCTGCATTGATCTGGTGTGGATCGTGGTGTACTACATTAAGGAATGAAGAACAGTTGTAAGGAAAATAGATAAAAGAGATGGGAGAGTAGGCTTGCACACACAAAGAAAACAAACTAAGTCAAGGGTCACTAAGAAAATTAACAAACATATAATTGAAAAACAATCAAAAATTAAATGGGTTGCTTCTTTCACGTCTTGTAGCTAGATGTCTCAATGGTCATACTCAAGGTGGGTCGCTCAGAGTGATTGATTCCACCATTTCTTCCTCTTTATGTGGATTCATCTCTAAGAATTTTACAAACACTTCTTTAGTTGCATCTATTAGCAATTGGTAGCATTCATCACTCACCTTACCGTAGTCCAACTTCTTTCCTTCTCCTTCCTGCAAGGCAAAATCACAATACGCAGCATTAACTTGATCGACAAAAAATAGTCTTCAAAAGCAATAGTAGTAGGAACAAGTTCGACATTAAAGACTGAAAATTCTACTATTTCTCCCAAAATAGTCATGCTCAGCTTTTCGTTCTTCACATCAATCAAGGTATTAGTAGTGCCCATAAAAGGCCTCCCTAGAAGTATGATGTGCTCCTTCCCTTGCTTATGTCCAAGATTGATAGCTGCTTAATTGATTATTTAATTATTTCATAACACTTAGAAATTAAGGACATGAGATTGCTTAAGATACTCACTTTGACTCATATGTGATTTTAGGCACAAATTGGAAGCGAAGAAGTTAAAGTGAGTTGAAAGTATGATATTTGGGACATTTTCTGAAGATTAATTTTTACTTGTCTTCATGGAGCAAGAAGAAGAAAAAAAGACAAGAAAGATGGAAACATAAAGAAGAATAACGTGGTCTGCATGGATTATGCATGATATTAATTTAATTAATAAACAATCATGCTCTCGACTACAGTAGGTAGATAAAGGGAAGTATTAAAATGTAGTAGATGAAGGAGCAAAACATAACACAACCAAAACAAAACAGTAGCAGCTACAAGAGAAGTAGAAACAATGACAAAGCAGACGAAGACATAACAGGGGAAACACAAACTAGTCCACGTTTCACGCAAACGTCCTACAGAAATGCATTTCATGCAGACGATGTCTGTGAAACGTAGACGCTGTCTAGCATTGTAACAATATAGGTTTAAAAAAGAGGGTACTGGAGCAGTAGACCACAGATTAATTCGTCAAATTAATAGAACAGTAGGGTTGGAGAGTAGTAGCATGGAATAGAGAGCAAGTAGCATAGAAAAGAAGGGAGGCACTAAAAGGGTCTTCGGGTAGGACAATTTTCATGGGCTGAAGTATTTTCTTAAGATACCTATGAAGGGTTAGACATCTTCACACTGGTTCGTAGTGATGATATCACTATAAACTCTTTATTTGAGTGAATATTCCTTGATACATGTTTCAATTAATAATTCCAACATTCATACACTAGATTAATACTCTGTAAAAATCCATTCCGATCATATCAAGAATTATAACGAAACACATATAAGTTCATCATTCATCAAGATTGTGGTCCATAATAAGCAAATGCTAAAATGCATGTTTTAAGACTAAAGTAACGACCTACTTTATTCTTGAAAACATACTTGATTCCATATTCATTTAATAGTGCCATTGTCGATAGTCAACTACTATCATAATATGAAACTCATTATTCCCCTGAAGCAAACTCCCTTAATTACATGGAGATAAATTGCAACACTATAGTCTAAACCATAATCAAGTGACCAACTTGATTATTCAACTGTGAATTAATTAATTTAGATTATAATAATATACATGTTTCCCATACATCCCTATGTATATGTATATTACTTACAAAAGAATCTCGATACCTTATGACTAGACATATAATGCTTATAAAAACCAAACTCTTTTGTTTTATTAATACTAAATACTTTCATTACAAAATTGTAACTGAAGAAGATTAAGTTACATGTAAATACACTTGCTTTCCAAGGTACTATATTTACATAACTCCAACAATCTCCCACTTACTCTAAAGAAAGTTTGACATATCTCTCATTCCTATCCCCACTAGGTGACCCTCAAAACTCTTTTAAGACAACATCTTCGTAAATGGATCAACAAGGTTTTACTCCATGAGAATATTTACTACATCTACCTCTCTAGTTGTATTATCTCCCTTATGAGATGATACTTTTGCTCAATACGTTTGGCAGCTTTGTGGTTCCAAGGTTCTTTAGAATTAGCTACTGCCCCACTATTATCACAATAAAGTGTAATGGCTTTTTCTGCCTCTAGAGCTACCTCCAAAGCATTTAGGAACTTGCAGAGCTAGACCGCTTCCTTTGTTGCTTCACAAGCAACGACATACTCAACCTTTATAATCAAATGAGTAATATAAGATTGCTTGACACTCCTCCAGACTATGCCTCCACCTCCTAAAATAAATATAGAACCAAAAGTTGATTTCCTTTAATCAACATCTGATTGGAAATCAGAATCTGTATATCATATTAGAATAAGGTTACTTCCAAAGTAAACAAGAATTAAGTTCTTCGTCCTACGAAGATACTTCAATATGCACTTCACCGTAATCCAATGCTCTATTCCTGGATTAGACTAAAATATGCTTACCAATCCCACTGTGTAATATAGATATTCGGTCTAGTGCAAAGCATTGTATACATTAAACCTCTAATTGTCGAAGCATATGAAATGTTACGCATGCATTCAACCTCGTCTTGGGTTTTAAGTGCTTGTTCCTTTGAAAATTTGATTCCATATCTAGTACGTGTGAACCTCTCTTGGAATCTTGCATGGCAAATTTATTGAGCATATTCTCAATGCAGGTTAACTGAGACAAGGCTATCTGTTTGTTCTTATGATCCCTTATAAGTTTGATCCCTAAAATATAGTTAGCCTCTCCCAAATCCTTCATTAAAAACTTTTCATTTAACTATCCCCATAGATAACATTCCCACATCATTCCCAGTGAGCAGAATATCATCAACATATAAGATTAGAAAAATAACATTTCCTTCTTATATCTTTTTATAGAAATAAGGCTCATCTAGGTTTTGTATGACCCATAGGTTTTGAGAGACTTATCAAACCTAATGTTTCAAGACCTAGATACTTGCTTGAGTCCATAAATGGATCTTTGCAACTTGCATACCTTATGCTCATTACCTGGCTCAATGAATTCTTCTGGTTAGGCCATATAAATGGCCTCCTCAAGATCCCCATTAAGAAATGTAGTCTTCACATCTATTTTCCATATTTCATAATCGAAATAGGCTGCTATGGCCAAAAGAATTATGATGGATTTAAGCATGGCAATCGAAGAAAAAAACTCCTCATAGTCTATACCCCCTTTTTGAGTATAACCTTTAGCTACCAATCTAGCTTTAAAGGGCTCTACCTTTCCATCTGGTCCTCTTTTCCTTTTATATATCCATTTACACCCTATGGTTTTTATACCTAGTGGTAGATCTATAAGGATCCAGACTTCATTAGCATACATGGAATTTATTTTCGATTCCATTGCTTTTAGCCATTTTTCTACATCAACATCATTAATAACCTGTGTATACGTAATGGGATCCATTTCTTCTTGGTCTAAGATGGCAATCATGCCTTCTCCTATACCTAGATACCTATCTAGCTATCTCACAAACCCTCCCACTATATCTAGGCATAACTTGATGTTTAGGTTGCCCTTCTGATTCAACTCTTGAATCCATTTCGACATCTTTTTCTGTTATATCCAAATCAACTCTTGGTTTGGATGAAATAACTAACTCCTTTAGTACTACTTCACTCCTTCCTTTATGATTTCTCATAAACTCTTCCTCTACAAAGGCCGCATTTGTTGACACAAATACCTTCCTATTCTGAGGACTGTAAAAATAGCACCCTCAAGTTCCCGTAGGATATCCTACAAATAAACATACATCTAACCTTAGTTCGATCTTTGTGGATTCAGGCCTTAGAACATGGGCTAAGCAGCCCCAAGTCCTCAAATGCCGCAATGAAGGCACTCAACCAGTCCACAGCTCCCTAGGTGTTTTCGGGACCGATTTGGATGGAGAAAAGTTGACAAGATATGTTGTTGTTTGTATGGCATATCCCCATAATGATTCTGGAAGGCTAGCATAGGACATCATCGATCTTACCATTTCCAATAGATTCCTATTCCTCCTCTCAGCTACACCATTCTATTGAGGTGTTTGAGGAGTTGACAAGTTAGAAACAATTTCATTGTCAATTAGAAATTGTTGGAACTCTCCAAATAAGTACTCACCACCTCAATTCGATCGATGTTGTTCTAATGGCTTGCCTAGTTACTTCTCAGCTTCAACTTTGAATACTTTGAACTTTTCAATGGATTCACTCTTATTATGCATCAAATACAAATAGTCATGTCTAGAGTAATCTTCTATAAAGGTTATGAAGTATTCATAACCTCCACTAGCTTATATGTTCATGGTCCCACACACATCAGTATGTACTAGGTCCAACGTGAATTTAGATCTATTTCCTTTAGAAGGAAATGAGGCCTTGGTCATTTATCCTTCAATACAAAATTCACAAGTGGGTAATGGATCTTTATCCAAGCCCATAAGGATCCCATCCTTTACTAACTTGTCAAGTCTTTTTTGATTGATATAACCCATTCTTAAGTGCCATAGATATTTTGAGTTAATGCTAGAGACATTGAAATGTCTTGGTTTTATCAATTCTGTGGTGTTCTGTGAGCCTTTGATAGGTTATATAAAGAACAATCCTTGGTTAATTATCGCATCACAAATAAAATCCTTATTCTTATATATTGAAACAATATTTTCAAAATACAAGGAATAACTAGATTTTATTAGATAAAAAATAAAAATAATATTCCTTACAATCATTGGCATGTGATAAACATCCTCCAAATATAATCTATGACCATTAGGAAAGTCCAAGATAACTACTCCCACTGATTCCGCTGAAACTTAGGATCCATCTACTATCTTGACTTGAAACTGGCCTTTAGGTAGTCTTTTCCTTTGTTGGAACCCCTTGCAAAGAATTACAAATATGGTTAGTGGCTTTTGAATCTAATATCCAAGAATCAGATAAATCTGTCACATTTCTAGTGAAAGGTTTGGATAGCTCTATGCTTGAATCATACTTGATTTTAGATTCATTTAATAGTATCATTATCAACAGTCGACTACTGTCATGATATAAAACTCATCATTCCCTTGAAGTAAACTTCTTTACTTACACGGAGATAAATTGCAACACTACAGTCTAAACCATAATCAAGCGACCAACTTGATTATTCAACTGTAAATTAATTTATTTAGATTCTAATAATATACATGTTTCCCATACATCTCTACGTATATGTATATTACTTACAAAAGAATCTCGGTACCTTATGACTAGATATATAATGCTTGTAAAAACCAAACTCTTTTGTTTTATTAATAATAAATATTTTTATTACAAAACTGTATCTTAAGAAGATTAAGTTACATGTAAATACATTTGCTTTTTAAGGCACTACATTTACATAACTCTAGCAATCGTATCCTTCACCTGATCTCTCAAAGTGAAAGAAAATAATCATAACCTCACGACATCGTCAGACATCCCATTAAACTGAAAAGTGTCGCATATCTCCAAAAAATTGGTAAGATGGTCATTAGGATCTTCATTAGACAACCTATAGAACTACACACTACTCTGAAGAATGTTAAGGAGTGTCGGCTTGATCTCAAAATTGTTAGCTTGAATCGCTGGCCTCGCAACTTCTTGAGGATTGAATCCTGGTCTTATAAAATCCATCAACGTCCTTTTGGTCCCTCCTTGTTATCCTTCTTCCACCATATTTCTTTGTATAATGTCTTGGTGCTTCGCTCTTCTCAATTGTCATTCGTGCCTTATGATATCTACTAACTCTTTGTAATAAAATTCAGTATTCCTTCGTGTGTTCCTTGTATTCACGTACCTGCAAAGACACAAGGAAAAGTATCAAAACTCTTAAATCAAAGTAACCGAAACAAAGCAAGATGCTAAGCAATCAACCCCTCACAATGACACCAAAAACTTGTTGAATACAAAACACACTACTAGTCAACTGAATGTATACGGGTCGTACTTGTAGTTAAAAGCAGATATCGATCCCACGAGGATTGTGCTTAAAAACCACTAAATTCAGGTTATTATTTTTCTAAGAAATTGTTTCAGTCGAATGACATTTAGACTTGTCATTATCCCTATTTGCTCCCCTCTAATTAATTGATTCAATTTATGCTTGGCCCAAGATTTCCTAAAATTCTAGCTATCCTCAGTCAAATTGTAACTAATTGTCACTAGTTAAATAAATTAGAATTAACTTTGGGATCTCTCAATATGCAAAGCCTTTCCTAAACATTCAACTAGATATGAAGCTATCCTATAGGCAGTGTATTGATCTATTGAAATCTCTTCCTTATAATTCAATAACTTGTTATTTATAAGTCTATTAATCGTCAACTCTCGTTATACAATTAACACAAATTACCAAGCTCACTCTCTCAATTTATTACAAGGTTTAAGCATAATAAATAACGGAAAAATGTATATCATTAAATAAATAACCAAAGGTTCACAAATAATTCAACAACAAACCCTCAAAATTGTTTTAGCCCATCATAATATCCATAACATTCCCAACAATCAAATAATCCATGATAAACATGCTAGAAGAGAAAGAAATTGAAATAAGATTGGACGGGGCAGCTTCTCCTCTTCTTTGCCCAATCTCAAAAATCTGGATGACAAGGTGCTCTTTGCCCAGTCGGGAATGAAACCTTGAATCTCCCCCTATCTCTAGGCTTCTCAGTCTATCTTTTAGCTCTAGGAAGTAAGTTCCACAACCCTCTAATAGCTTTCCAGATTCTCTATCTTATAAAATCAAGAAAAACTAAAAAAATTCATGAAACCTGTGTATTTCTTAGACTTACAGTTCCCACGATCATGGGAAGCATAAATATAATTCCTATGATTGTGGGTTAACTTAACAGATGCTTTCTCCATAAATTTCCCATGATCGTCGAAAACATGCTCTTTTCTATGGTCGTAGGTTCTTATTTTTCAGCAGTTCCAGTTCTTTTCTCTTCTCTTAGTCCCTAGCTCAATCATAAAGGTGTCTACCCCCCATTCCTACACCAAAATGATAAATTCCTACCCTAAACCAATATCAAACACAAAAGAATAATCATGAAGATCAAACTAAACAAAAACACATAAAAACAAGTCCCAAAACACATTAATACTAACCTATCATGCAACAAACACATACCAAATACTTAGAAAAACACACACTAATGCACAATTATCACTCCTCCCTTTGGATTCTAAAGTTTTAACCTTAAAAAGTTATCTCCAATCATTGTCAAGAATCTGATTTCTTGTGTGGATGTATTGGTAGGTTAAATGCAAAATTTCCAAATCATCCCTTATTTTGTTAAAAATGATTATCACTTTTCCATAGTGATGATGGACATGGTTAGAGACAAATTACCTTTATGATCCTTACATTTTGAGCTTCAAATATTTTTCCTATAATAATCTAGTTTTTAAGAAAACCATAACTATTAAATTGTTATGACATAAAAATTCATCTAGAGCTTCTTTTTTTTATAGGGGCTATTAAAGATACTAATGTTCCATCACTAATATTCATATGGAGTTTCTTTTTTTGGAAGAGTTCCCTATCTTCCTACTCCTGCTGGACTTTCCCTTAGATATTTCCTTAAATATGTTTTCCTTTTTCCAGTCTTTTATCAAGAGTTTTTGTTATACTAATTTCATCCTCACTATTTTTCCCCTTATCCTTACTTCTAGTGACAATCCTTACCTTAATATAGGTCTCTTCTCAGGGCTTAGTATTGGTAGTATTAGTGACAAACCTGTATGATTGATAGATGCTAAACTAGAAAGAAGATGGAGAACTATTCTAAGTTGCAAAGTTATTCTTTATATTTGGGAAGGAAAACTTCTAACTTCCTAAATCCTCCCATATGAATGTATTAAGTGTTTGTTATTTCATATGTTTAAGAAGTTTTCATCTTTAATGACTCTATATATTACTTTGCATGGGTTAAATCCTTATTCATGTTTTAAAAAGTAAAACTTAAATTTGATATATTTTCCAAACTATAGCTATAGTAAAATATAATTTCATAACATATTAAACCATAATTTGATTAAATAAGATGGAAATTTAAATGTATTTTTATGTATCATTATTAAAAAAATTAATGAAATATGTACATCAAGTCAATAGATTAATGAATCAACTAATAAGTTTATTTATTTTGTTCATTAAACTACATTTTTATTTATACTTTAACATATTAGTTTTAAATGATTGTATCATAAAGAAGAATGAAATGCATTTTTATTTTTTTTTTAAAAGATATAGGCAACCAATATGGTGGCTTTCATGGTCATTACAATTATTATATGCTGAAATATTTCTAAGGAAGTTATTCATTAATAAGTAAGGATAATTTAGTCAATATTGATGATCACGTTGAAAAATTAAGATAGGATCCAATCTTACATATAGCAGAATAAAAAGAAAAGCTTTTCACTTGACTTTTTAGAGCCAAGATCACTTTACAGTTTATATCATGATTAATGCATAAAACAAAATGAAGTTTGAACCGTAAATTCATACCTTAATTAAGTAATTTGATCCATTTTGTTTAATTTCCCTCGAATGACTTCTAAAGTAGGTTCATCATAACTATCATAGACACACACATGTTGTTGGACCCCGATCTTTAAGTGAATTTTAGAAATATAAAAAGTATGAAATAAGTAAGTTTGTAATAGATGTGTTTATGTTTCAAGAAAGTTGATGAGAAAAGGGATTGATAGATTATGATGACTTTGAGAT
>JANKYF010000002.1:47882368-47901155 GCA_029829435.1 Erythroxylum hondense | reverse complement strand
TGCTAACATGATGCATGAGCAAGAAAATGCATTGTCTTAATTTCTCTTTGAGCTCGCATGTACTGAAATTTCAGGTCATAACCCTTAATATGGGGACGGGATGTTACAAAAATTCTAGTGGTAATTCTCACAGTATCCCCATCATTCAAAGTTAAAGCAGAAAGATCTTTATTCTTTACAATAGATATGTGTTAGCTAAGTTGAAGCATAAAACACTCCCAGTGTCACTTATTTTATAAGAAACAAGATTCGATTCTCATTATCAATGGCTTTGTCATATACAGTTTTCCAGAGGTAGGCCGAAAAACACATGTAGTAGTGATTCTTGTGCACTTAAAGTAGTAATGATCAAAGTCATAACTCATCACAATTTTTTGAGGTACTTTTATCGAACTCAAACGATGAGGAATTATCTTCCATGTCTTCTTTGGTTCATCATCCTGAGGAATGTAAATTGACTTTCGAATATCTTGAATCATACCCGTGGGAGAGTCGTATCTATTTCCTTAAACAAAAAAAACATTTAGGACACTTTTAAGCAGCTTAAGTGGAGCAGCCTGCACGGTCTGGACAATCGTTAAAGCCTCCTATTAAAGCATGCTCGAGAAACTCTTTGCTCTTCTTGATGTTTATGTCATTTGTAAAAGCAATTGAATATTCAATATCTATGTTCGGATTTTTTTTAGTTGATCCTTTTTTCTTTATCTTGGTCAACTTACCCCTACAAAAATCGATACATGTTTCTAAATCACTGAAGTCCAGAGTTAGGAGAATGTTATCCTTTATCAATCTCTCAACCTTCTCTCTAGAAATGTGGCCAAGACTTTTAGGCCACAATATGTATGATGTTTCCTTTATGAAGGCTCTCTTTTGAGTAACAGGTTCGGAAACATAAGAAGAGATACATTTCGTTAGGAGTAAGACACATTCTATATAATTCGTAAGATAATAAGGCAATTCTTATATGTCTTGTATTGATAAAAATATTTACAACCGAAGTATCAAATACAAAATGATAGTCATCTTTATCCAAAAATGATACAGAGATCAAGTTCTATCTAAAAGACAGTATATAAAATGTGTCACGTAAAACTAATACAAACCCCGGATCAAAATTCAAACAAACATCTCCTACATACAAAACATCCACCTCCTTATTGTTGTCAACCATCAGCTTCTCCTCTCCTTTAGTCAGCCTTCTCCTAGATCTGAACCCTTGTATTATAGAAGTAACATGTTAGAAGGTCTACTATCTAACCACTAAGAACTTGATGTGGTTATAGCTACATTAGATTCATAAATCATATAGGCCGAGGAGTTACCTTACAATTCTTGTTTAACCTTTCATAACTTATACTTCTAACAATCGGCCTTCCTATTCCCCTTCTTCTTACCAAAGAAGCACCTCATACCTTTTAGGTCATGTGGCCCTTAGCAATGCTAGACTGTCCAGTCTGAATCTTCGGAGAGGGTTTGGGTTTTTTACCTATACCCTTAAGCTGTTAGGGCTTAGCCTTCCAATTGCCTTTGGCAGTTGTAAAAATGGCTATATGAGGAGAACTCTTAATCTTCTCCTTTGTTACAACACACTAGAAAATCAAGGCATTGATGTCCCAGGCCTCATCCTGAGAGATGCAGGATGTAGCCAACATCTTAAACTCTTGAGGGGGAGTATTTAGTGCCTAATGCACTATGAGGTTATCAGGGATTGGTACATCAAGTGCCTTTAGCCTATTCTGAAAGTGAACCATCCTGATAATGTACTCTCAAGCGTCTCCTTCTCCTATATACTTCTTAGAGAATAACTTCTTAATCAAGGTGCTCTAATCCGCATTAGAAGACACCTTGTATCTCTTGAAAATGCCATTTATAAACTCCTTCTTTATGATTGTATGTCAGCAAATGATTTGTGATTAACCTATTGATGGTCAAATAGCATATCCTATTTCACCACTCCCAGATCGCCATAGCTGTTTTATCAACTTCTGAGTTGATATTAGTAAGTGGAGAAGATTTCTCGATGTGTATCGCCATATTGACGTCAACCATCTCTAAGGCAAACTCCACATCCTTCTTCCACTTCTTGAAATTAAAACCATTAAGGTCTCAATCATCACAACATTGTTGTTTACAGAAAAGGTGACTGCAAGATAGAAAAGACAACGTAAAATTTAGTTTAAATGCAGGACAACAACAATAATAGTATTTATACAGAGAATCCGACTGCGCATATTATGAAACACCTAAGGACTCAATACATAATATATACTATTAGACCTCCACATAAAAGCGATTAGAGTGCAAAACCATCAACTTTCATGACACTACCACCTATAGGTGTTGACCCTTAAATTTTTTTTCTTGATAAATAAGCATGATTAGATTATTTTGGGGTCTTGCTAAATTAATTTATGTTGGAATTAATTAACATGTTAATGTGAATGAGATTAGGTGACATAAGTTAAGGGAATTAAAGTGTTAAGGTGGTAACTTATGCATGAGGGGTAGGAGACCACTTAAGGGGGAAAACCTTAAGGCTTTGAAGGAAGGGCAAAATGGACATTGTGAATTCATTAAAGGTATAACAGGGAGGAGAAAATGGCTTGTCTTACATAGGAAGAGAGGGAAAACGAAAATTAAAGGAGAGAAGAGGGAGAGAATGTCATATAAGGAGAAAAAGAGAGGGAAAAAGGAGTTGAGCTAGGTTTCAAGATTTCTTAACCTTTAAGAGGGATTTTGGGGTTGAGCAAGAAGGGAAAAAGGAAGAGGAAGATTAGAGCTTCCATTAGAGCTAAGAAAATCCATTGTTTGGTGGAGATTCAAGGTAAGTTTGTGATTTGATATTTGGATTTTGGAAGGGGTTTTGGTTTAAAGAGCTTAGGAAATGCATGGGTCTAAGTATTCTTGGGTCAATTTTATGAATATATTTCTATGGGTTGTCCAATTTGAATTTCTTTTGATTTGGGGATTTTGTTGTCAATGTTGAAGAGAATCAAGAGAGGCAAGAGGAGCAAGAGTAGAGACATTTTTTAGAAATATTTCAAGCAAGGAAATTAAGATGGGTGACTTTTTTATAATTGAGTCAATAAGCTATCAAATGTTCTTCAAATAAATGCAATTAATTGATTCTCCAACTACCTTGAAAAAGTGCATTTATTGTTCTTTAAATGCTTGAGAAATTGCCACATGCTTTTTACATATGAATTTTGTGAATGAATTTTGAGTGATATGGTAATGATTTCAAATTGCTCTATCGATTGTGGAATTGTGAAATACTTTTGAAAGAATAGCAAGTATATGAAATAGTTCATGCTAATGAAAAACAAGATTTCAAAATGTGCCATTTAGGCAAATGGTTTGCAAGTTATGAGATGCATGATTATGTGGGTTTGTAATGGTCCCCTAAGTATGTCAAGTGCACTTGTCTAAAAGCTTCTCCCGCCTACCCGCTAGAGGCATGGAGCTTCTTCACGGACTCCCATAAGTTCATGGCTACGCAAGACCATTTTCTGGGATTGAGATAGTACATTCTGTTCACGGCTACACAGGACCTGTATGAGAATTTTATAGTACGTTTTGTTTTGGATCCACCCAAACCATTATGATGTATTTATGTGTTTACATATGTTGACAAGTTTGATGATTGTTTGACTTATATGAATCGTGAATTGGTCGGAAAATTTGAGAAATGAATGTTTTCTAGATTTTAATGAGGTTTTGCTATGATCATGAAAGTTTCAAATGGATTTTGCTTATTACCGTTTATAAAACTGTTACCCACGAGCTTTAAGCTCACCCCTTCTCATTCCGTCCCATCTTCAGGTGAGGAGCACGAGATCGAGTGATTGAGCATAAAGGCATTACTCCAGAATTGGCTTATTTTGCATTTTAAGTTAGTTTTTGTAAAACAATGCTTTAGTTGCATTTCGAGCGATTCTAGTTTTTGTAAAGTTTGTATTTTTGGATTATCTTGTAAGTGGATTGAAATTCTCACTAAAGCATTGTAAAACTCTTATTGGTTTTGATGATAATGAAATACTTATGCATTATGTTTTGCTCATGATTCTTTAAGTCTTTATGTTGCATTTTCAATTTTTTCATAGGGTAAGATTTGTATTTTGAATTCAGGAGGAAAACTTTATTGATATAGATATATTTTGATCAAGTTGTCTTTAGGAAATTTGTAGATGATCCCTCTAGGTTTCCAACAACATAATGTTTGTAATTTTTAGATATCGAAGTGGAAAGTTATGTTCATTACAAGTTATGATGCTGTATAGGAATTAAGAACATGATAGCTATGGTGAATGATGAGAGTTGGTGTTTGTGGTGAGTCATTTGAGTTGAATTTTGGGTGTTTAATCCACTTAAATTGGTAATTGAATATTTTAGGAGTGTTATTGCATTACAAGAAGTGAAATTAAGAAGATTATGAGTGAATATGATGTTGGAATGGAGGTAGGAAGCATTGGAGGGGCTTGAAGGATTTTAAGAAATCCCCATGTCTGTTTAACGGACCTTCTCGAGTAAAAAAGACCCCCATATTTGCCCATGTCTGTTAAACAGACTTGTAGGTCCGTTTAACGGACCTTCTCGGGTGAAAATGGCTCCCAGCCCCAACAATGTCCGTTAAACGGACATTCACAGGAAAGCTACAGTAAATTGCAATTTTTGACCTTTTTAGAGGCAGAATCTAACTTTATGGTCTGCATGAAAGTTGTGGATCTGGAAGTTTACTTTCAAATGGTCTAAGAATGAACTCAATCAGACATTTTTAGAGAAAGTTATGGACATTGCTCCAAGAGAGGTACAAAATGATTAAGGACCTAAACACATTGGTTTCTTTTGGCCATAACTCCCTCATCCGATCTCCAAATGAAGTAATTCTTAAAGCGATAGTTTCATAACTCATGCATCTATCTCTCCATAAAAATTAGGATCTTTTGGAGTTTATTTGAGAAAGTTTGATGGAAAGTAAGTGAGAGGTCGGTTGGGAGAGCATGATTGAGGTACGAACATACTTTGGTTTTCAAGCATAACTTCTCCTATAGAGTTCAATTTGAGATAGTTCTTGCTTCAAATTAAAATAGAGACCTAAAGCTACCATTTTTGTGAAGAAGTCAAATTATGATTTAGATGACTGGCTAGTGTGGGCTCACCACCCTTGTGAGATGACGACCAAAGAGGGTTCTTTGGAATGACCCTATAGGTTTACAAGCTCAAGGTTTATGACTCTGGATGTTAGGCTCCAGAAATGGGGTCCAACAACGGGAGAGTAGATCATTTAAGCAATAGCTTTCCTCCATCTAATGCTTTTATATACATCTCAAAATTTCTTATAAGTTCAACACTTGTGGGTAGAATAATCAAACATGAGACTAGAGACGTCCCCCATCATGCATGGGATACAATCCAAATACTGACTTGGAAGACCACTGTGGTGACTACAATCTTATCAGTACCTAAAAAGATCACAAATACAAGGGATACATCTTTATGTCATCCTCACATTCTATATGGGCAAAATTTATGAGAAAACTAGTTATAAATGCAAAAAACCAAATGCACGGTCAAATAATCACATACTAGTACTGAAAACATTGACTATAAACTTTATTTTAGAATTTTATTTAAAAATTCTCAATGAGAGTGACTATCATACTTTTTCAAATAGTGAACCTATCACACGAGATATAAAACCTTAAGTGTCTCATTTATGTGTAGTTCAGAGCAAAAGAATGCACTCAAAATCACCTTAAAAAAGCTTTGAAAACTTTACTGGAAACCAATTACCAATGTAATAAATATAGAAAAATTGAAAAATCACTTTAAAAACTCCCCTGACCCAAAAACTAACCTAAAAGGACCTGAGGCATCCTTACTAAAATTCTGAAATTTTATTTTTTTAGGTTCTGATGTCAGCACCACTGTAACGCTGACGTTGTTAGCCGACGTCACCCTGCGCATGGCCACAGGGTGCGAATGCGTTGCAAGCATGTTTGCTAACTCAATCTAGATGAGTCCGGATCGTGTCCCGTAGGCATTGCCCATGTGCATATGTGGCTATACTGTACGACGCGTGCACTAACATATCTCCTCATCCCGTCCGTCCACGTGATGGGCACGTGTATCGCATGTGCCAGCCCATCTCTCTTCTACTAGGTATTGGGCTAAGCAAGGTGCGAGCGTTGCACGCACCACACCCGCTCGTCTCCCTGTGGAGACATGTGGGTGGACGCGGTTGGTGCGTGTGCATATGCCAACCATAACCACCCAATGGCCGTAATGTAGCACCGTCGGTTTCGATAGGGAGGGCAATTTTCGGTGATCCCAGAATTCATTTTTTGCCCTTTTTGGCTCATTTTTGACCTTTTTTAATATCTAATCTTATGTATACCACTTTTACATAATAATATACGTAAAAAATTAAAAAAAATAAAAATAGATGAAATCCATAATGGATGAAAACTAAAAAACCTTCATTTCCAGCAACTCGATCACATAATCGTTCTGATACCACATATAACATATGGGATAATCCTTATTATATGTCCTGGATTGTTCATGAAAGGATTTTAAATAAAAGAAATACATAATACTTGATTTTGGTTCCATCTGAACTTCTGAAGCAGTTTTTGAGACTAAAACGAGCTTCAATCTCCCGGGACCTTTACGAAAAACTTTTGAATAAAAGAATGGAGTATCACAAAATCTAAATGGATTTACGCATAAGAAACAAATAGATTTTCCATATAACACATGAATATATGATAAATTCTAGTTGTAATTCTCATAGTATCCTCATCAATCAAAGTTATAGTTGAAAGATCTTTATTCTTTACAATAGATATGTTCTAGCTAAACTGAAGCATAAAACACTCCCAGTGTCACTTATTTTATAAGAAACATGATCCAATTCTCATTATCAATGACTTGTCATGTACAGTTTGCTAGAGGTAGGCTGAAAAACACATGTAGCAGAGATTCTTGTGCGCTTAAAGAAGTAACGATCAAAGTCATAGCTCATCTAGAACTTTTTAAGGTACTTTTGTAGAACTCGACGGATGAAGAATTAACTTCCGTGTCTTCTTTGGTTCAACATCGGGAGGAACGTAAATAGACTTTTGAATATCTTGAATCATACTCGTGGGAGAGTCATATCTATTTCCTGAAACAAAAAACATCTGGAACACTTTTAAGAAGCTTAAGTGCAGCAGCCTGCATGGTCTGGACAAATCATCAAAGCCTCCCATTAAAGCATGCTTGAGAAACTCTTTGGTCTTCTTAACGATTATGTCGTTTGTAAAAGCAATTGAATCTTCAATATCCATGTTCGGATTTTGTTTCGAGTGAAGCGTAACAAAGTTTATTTTCCCATCTTTTTGTTCCTTCTGTTGTTATACAATACATAATACATATACGTATTCAATCATTTCGTTGCGAATGCATATAGTTGAAGAAAACTGAAAAACTTGAAGAACTAGCAAGCTCTTTAATTACCTCATAACTCTGTGTATCATTCAATAAGCGAGGAATAAGCATGAGAAGCCTAGTGACAGTTTCATACTTGGGTGGCCTGAATTTGTGAGTCATCATACTTGGCTGAAGGAAACAAGAAGCTGGAAGTACAAGGGTGTGGGTGGCAATTGATATCATGCCAGTTTCGAGGTAGTCTCCCATTAATGGAATGCAGCCACTTCTGCTTAGGGTTGCTTCGGTTAACCAGGACAGAAATGTTTCACGCCACTGAAAAGAAAAAGAAAGATCAGTTGGCGGGTGTAGCCTTTCCGATTCAAAGAAAAGGTCAACAATCAACTACATTATTACTTAACTATATTTCGAACATAGTCTGTTATTTCAGTCATTCCATGACTTTGAGAGTGTTTCGCTGCTATTTCTCGTACAAGACTTTCAAGGACTTCAAAGATCGTCTTGCTATCGCCAGTTAAGCCTTTACCATCCCATCTGGGACATGCGTAAAAAAGAGAGTAAACCAAGATATGAGCTACTGTTCCCACATCTTAAGTAAATCTATAAAATTATGAGCTCGGTGCATTGATGTACCTTTGAACAGCACTTGTGAGCTTTCTCAACTCATCCAGAGAACCTTCAATGTCATAAAAATCATCAGCAATTGTAACAACTATGGCACTCTTGGAAATTATCATTCGAAGATCACAGTCCCAAGGCAATGAAGTGCTTGAAGCTATGGCAAAATAACAATAGGCAGATTTCTCTCGACAAAATCTCATCTTAGGAAGGCCCCAGTGATTCGACCATCTACCGTACAAGTACAAAGAGTGATTTGAGAATGAAGCAAGTCAATTTAGAGGACAAGGCACGTAAGAATATAACTAGCTTTAAGAGCATAAAATATATTCCGAAGAATGATTATGTATCGAATATTGTATATTTTATTTGTGGACCTTTTCAGCTCCTCCAATTCTTTCTTGTAAATTGACTGGCGGAACACATAGTTCTGCAAGGCAAGCAGGACTAATTTTTGATTAAGATGGCTTGATAACCTGAAACCAAAGGAGTTGTTAGATAATTATGACAATATAACACAAGAAAATTTCCCCTTGAATGCATGTGGAGTGTTGAGTAGTGGTACAATAGGACATAATTGACAGTACCTGTGGTAGGAGGTTTTCCCCATCCACAAGGCATTATTGTTTTCATGTTCGATCCAAGTCCTATAGTCCAGCTGATCCATCCGAGCGATCCAAGGAAATTCCAGCTCATGCTCAATCTACATATTTCAAATGTTGTGGTTGAAAACATAGAATTAATGAAATTAGGTGAGTTTATGTTTACGTCAACAATTATATTAAAATGTTGTTGTTTCTGTTCTTTCCCAAGTTTTTTGTCATTTTTATACATCAATTATTTTTATAAATTTTGAATTGAAAATTAATTTTGGAATTCTTTTTCTTTCAATAGTGGTATTTATGTCTTTTTGATTGGGTGCCACTACCAATGATTAATAAAGGTACACTGAATTACCGCCGCATGAAAATTGGGATATAGAACATGATCTTGTCCTTTTGGTCTCCCTAATATTGTCTTCTCAAGCAACTTTTTCGAAAATGACCTGGCAGCCTCAAGTTCATATTCCCCAGGAAACATGAGGTTCGTGGCTCTGTAAACATTGAGCATCACACTTGAGAAGTGTTCAAGGTCATTTCCTATCCTTTCTTCAACTTCCTTAGCCTGCAAAAACCAACAAAAAGTCCCTACAAAGGTTTCCAATTTCGTCAGCTAAGCTATCATGAAAGTAACACTTGTTTTAATATCAATTTGGTGTTTCTTTTGCTTGTTGTGCTAAGATTAGGAAAAATAGTATTTATAACCATACGTACATGGGGTAACTCTAAAACCATACAGCCGAAGGAGATAGAAGGCCAACGAATCTTTGTATAACTTCAATGTAAATGGTGAATCGTTCAGTTCTACCCATGATTCTCTGGTCATATAACTCCTGATACAAAATAAAATTGGTTAATAAAATCACTGCAACAATTTACATGCAATCACTTGCATAAAGATATTCACGTGGGACCTTATTAGAACAATAATGATGGAGAAATCCTGTTCATCACTTTCTGAACTACCACTTTTAGCCCATACACAATGAAAAAAGGACAGGAAATAACTTAGGTACAATGTAATTTGATCTCTCTTTCAACTATTGTGGTTTTTGCAAATAAAACCAATTCTTATCATTTCTGAAATGTTTTTTATATTTCCTTACTCGTAAACTTGCTCAAGAACTTTTTCAATCTCTTCGTTGAAGTATTCCGCAAGACCCAATCTCTGTAACTGGTTGACCATACAAAGGTTTATCAGCTCTTCATCCAAGGGATATGTTTGAGGTACTGTCTCACAAACCACATAAAGTTAGTTCGAACTTCACTAAGGTAAGTTATAAACAAATCTAATAATTTATATTGACTTGCAAATGCAATATTTAAAGGGAACTTTCTAACCTCCTCCATTGGCGAACTTTTTAGTGAGCAATTGAAGGTAACGTAGGCAATCTTTGTTGCCTGTAGCCATGAAAACACTTGCAGTAGCAGAAGGAGATTTGGACAACGACCCATCACTGTCCATGTGTTTAAGTATATGCTCCTCGCCATCAATATAATGTGGTGGCAACACCTCATGGTATGATAGCAGTGGAAGATAATGACCCTTTGCCTTCTCCCTACATTCATTAAAAGTAATAGAAGTTAATTTGTAAGTATTATAAGATACCTGAGCAAATGGGAGAAAGTGTCCGAACAGTGTACTTGTCGAGAATTTGTTTCCCTTTATGAATTATATTCGTCACCGATGCCATTAATTGGTCTGAAAAATCAATTTCTATTGACAGTTTGTCTGCAAGCTGAACCACTGCCGGAAAAACAATAGCGAACCACCGAGGGCAATAGTGGTCGATGTCGGCAAGAAAGTTCTCAGAATTTGCTCGAATAAATGACAAACCTGGCAGAATTAGGACAAACTAATGAAAATGTTCATAATTGTTGAGCTAATGGAAAAGGCAGTTCAACTCCATCTAATTAAAAGTAAAGATGAAGAGTACGCCAAGCAATAATCCATTAATAAAGTTGGTTAGTCGAATTCCCTACATTTAGAAAGTTTAAACAGTAAAATTTGAATTGGACAATATCAAATATATTAGGGCACCACTGGAAAACTAAGTACTCTTAATTAACGCACGATCAATTTTTAAAATATTTACTAAGTTGACGCTCCACTCTTACACTTTTAAGTTTCCCTAATTGCATGGAACAATTAGTGAAATGCAATATTCAACGTAATCCTATCAACTTTCGCAGGAAAAGAGGTGACGACAAGAACGTAAAAGTCACTATCTAACCAGTTTGCGTGACAAATTATACTTTGTCAATTACGACTATTACGAAAATACCTCTTTCAATATGTATATCACCGGTATTCCATATTTTTAGTGCTACCATGCAGGCAACAGTTGCAGGAAGAGACTCAAGAGTTGGTAGGCCATGGGAATCACATTCTCCCCAAAACCCGGCTTCTGTCTGGTTGTTGAGCACCCAATCCAAGCAATTCTTGAACATGGGTCGAAGTGGTTCGTCGGTTGATGGAACCATGGCTACAAATGCAGTGTCGTAGGCAGAAGGAGCAATGAACGATTGTGAATTGATGTCTCTGCAGATCTCTTCCTTGATCTTTTCAACTAAAGCTTGAATGGAATGATGTGAAGATTCGAATTCCATTACAAGTGTTTAAGCAGAGAAAAAGGATAGAAAATACTACGAAACTATGCTTAATTTGTCTGTTTCCTTCTAGCTTGGAGTATCCATCAACGGGCAAGTGCTCCATTTATAGGAATCCTGATGAAAAGGCTATTTTAGATGATGGTTACGGGACAAACGTGAAATTGTTGGCCGGAAATATTTGGCATATGTTCACACTTGTGCCCCATTTAGAGAAGTCCTGCTCAGCAGACAATTTTTGACGTTGGGGACGGGGAAACGTGCATTTTGTAGGCCGCAACTATATGTTTGGCATACGTACCCATGCACATTTAGATATAGGATTCATAGCAGGCACCTTCAATACAGAAACGAATATCGGTTGTCCATTCAGGATAATTTTCTACTAGAAACACAATTCGAAGTTTCTCTTTTGCTACTAAAGACAATACAAAGTTGCTCCTTTACTACTAATTGTTCCTGTACCTGGAACCCCCTCGTAAATACATACAGTTTTGATACTTATTTTGAAATAGATGTTACATATCATCTCCGTCATAAGTTGGAAGACAAAAAACTACAAAAAGAAAATACTTGTCTAATCGTTGTTCCTTCAATTCAATAAACAAATATAAGAAATTATAAGAAAGACCAACTTATAGTATATGAGATGATCATAAATGTTCTATGCATTTTTTTTATTATTCAATCATTTTGTTATGCCTCCTATATTAAACACAACAAGTCAAAACTTGTATTAATACTCGTCAAACGAACTGGGTGGGTAGTTAATTATTTGTAGAAATTATAAATTAAGATAGTAATAGATAATAAATTACTAAATTGTATTATTATGTTAATCAATTTAAATATTAAAATCACTTTGTTTTTAATAAAACCAATTTAATTTTTAAAGATTGAAGATATTTCAAGTATTAAGATTTGGGGATGTCAAGTGTAAGTAAGAATCTTATATTGGAAAGAGATAGAACTAGTGAAAGACATATAAGTGGAAATGACCCATAAATCTAATGCTTTAAAGTTTTGAGTTGAAATGTGGTGTCAAAACCCAAGAGTATATTTCATCACTAGGCCTATAATGCAAATCTCCCATATAAGTGGGCTCCCCAGATCCAACAAGTAGTATCAAAGCCAATGATTCGGCAAGGGACGAGTATGGAGATGGCAGCTAGATTTTGTGGTTGCCTCCTCAAGAAGAAAAGCATAGAGACTCATGTGGCCAAGACCAGTAGAGTAAAAGGGCTCTTGGTGACGCCATATACTCGAGTTGCTAAGCAAAAAAACTTTGGTTCAAGGGGGAGTCCAAGCCCAATGTGAAAGTTCACACTTGAAGGGGAGATTATTAAGATGTCAAATGTGAGTAGAAATCTCACTTTGGAGATAGATGGAACTAGTGAAGGACATATAAGTAAAAATAACCCATAAACTTAATGCCTTAAGGTTTTGAATTGAAATGTGGTGTCAAAGCCCACGAATATATTTCATCACTAGATCCATGATGCAAATCTCCCATGTAAGTGGACTTCCCAGATCTAACACAAGACTTATTTTTATAATCTATAATTTATATTATTCATTCTATGCTCAAATACTAGTGAGTTTACCAATTTCAAATTGTAATTGGATATTAAGCAAGCAAATACGAATCTATGGATAACCACTTTTCTAATGCAATATTATTATTGATTATATAAGTTAATTATTATGACATAAGAATACCAAACTGAATTTGAATTTTCAAATACAATAGGAAAGTTACAAAAATAATTTTAAACTTTATTATTATTTTAAATAAAATTATAATGGCCTTAGAAATATTCCTATGTATGTATGCGTGTGTATATATGTGTGTGTGTGTCTGAGAGTGAGAGAGAGAGCGCCAAAACGTTGTCCTCATTTGGAATGTAAAACTATTAAGTTTAAGTTGTAATACATCAACTTAAACCTAAGATGGTATATATAAGGATGATAGCTCATATTAAACTTAAAATGTTAGTGTTATAATATATATATATAAAAGATAAAATTCTTAATGAATTTTTTTGAAAAGTAATGAATTCACTAAAAGCCATGAAAGGCATTGAAAGAGGGATTACAAGGAGGTGACCAACCGTTTGGAATTATACAACAAAAACTACAAAATCATACTATTAGAAAGCTAGTAACATGATAAATTAAATGTTCTATCTTTTCTAGGCAGAAAGTGTCACAAATCAACCTTGGTTAGTGACTGACGCTAAAAGAACAATAAATTTAAGGCTTAGTGAACCCTTAGTAAGCTGAAAATATCTTCAGGTCTTTATATTCATAATAAAGGTAAGATTTCAAAATACTCAAACTCATACTAATAATAATCAAACAGATCTAACAATATACAATACTTAATGTGCTATAACTTTGAGATAGTTAATACAAGGTAAATTTCAATATATACAATACTACTACAACTTTAGAGTCAAAGGTCATCAATAAACATACATCGAGTTGTCGAAGGGGAAGAAGACCGACGAAGTACCCTATTAAAGGAGATATGTAAAGAAGATCCAGAAAAATAATTGAGTAGAGTCAGACCTTGCTGAATGAATTAAAACTATAGTTATGTTATGAACTCCTAAGGATTTCAAATGATACATATATATGTATATATTTATAATGTATTACATCCTTAAATACAAATTTCATAACATAATGATTTTGTTCGTAAACATAGATGTGCTTTTCATATCAATATCATGTCATATAACTATCACAATCATAAATAACAAATAATAGTGGAGGATTGACGAATGAACCTATGACATACCCCTTACCGATAGACTATAGCCATAAGGATTCTTTTGTTCCACACAGGCCACTTGGTTCAAATGTAATTACCTACTATCTGAGAGTCGTAGTCAACCAAACCGCCATAGCCTTACTACGACGTGATTGTCATTCGAGAGCACGCTCGACCATACCACCACAATCATGCCACCATATCATGTACCATATATCAGTTGGCATCCGAGAGCAAGCTTTACTGAACCACCCAAACCGTCTCGTGTCTTAATTAATAAATCCATTAATTGATCAAATATAACCCAAATTCATACTCGAATAGTTGAGTTACTGTATGCACAGCCTAGTGACACCCATTAGGTAGATCATACCACAACAATCCTCCACATCATCACATATCAAGACAAGCATAACATTTTAGAATAAAAATATGTATACATGTGTCAATTCGTATGTATAAATATCTTGTATGAATATGATAATAATGATGATTTTCATGATGAATATGAGAATGAGTTGTAATGCATGTTCGTAACCATGAATATTAAATCATAGGAAGAATGAACTCCTTTATGTTGAGCCTAGTATCTCGAAGTGTAAGTTCTACTCTTGATTGATCTATAGAAAGAAAAATAGGAATGATTATTAAGATTTTAAACCTAAAACAATTTTTAGATACCACAAGAATAAGACCATGACTCAATACTAAGAAGCTCTATTTTCTATTTAAAAAGAATGATAATTATATACACACACACACACACGTACATACATATATAAACACATTAACACTTTCTTTTTTTATATTTTTTGTCTATGTATAAAAATTGGGTGAATTATTTTTAATAATTTAAAAGAATAAAAATGGATTGTACTCATTAGTTTGAAAATAGAATTTATAGTTTTTGAGAGACAAATGTGACACCGTTATTGCTCTTTAACAATATATTGTTCTTTGAGATGTGGCTAAGATGTATACTTCAGTAGGGAAATTTTCTAAATCCACCACTTATTAGAGACAAAAATTTACTGAATTTTTAAAGTTAACTTTGTTATTAAATCTAAATTAAATTTAAATTTAAATTAATTTTTTGAACCTGTTGTACAAACTAGAAATAACCATGCTCACTTTTTCAAATTATAAAGGAGTAGAAGGTGATCAATAAATAGAGTGGTTCACGTTTAAGTATCTCTAGCATATATGATTGATCCTCCATTTCAGTAATGAATGAGATCGTAACCCCAAGATGGAGGATGATACGGAGAGCTCAATTATAGAACATCCCGACTACCGAGTCCTGACCTACGCGAGCAAGATTTGCTAAAATTTCTACATTTTATTTGAAATTCTCTGTGATTGTTAGGAGGTAATTATAGCTGTTAAATGTAAGGCTCTCTACTTGATCTCTTTCGTTAGACTGTCAACAATACTCGGATGGGGTTGTACTCTTGCTACATGTTAGTTTATGCCTTTGTAATCAATTGTAATATTTTATATAGTAGTATTATTTTAATTAATTCTTTATCTTTATTTGTTATATTAATTACATTAAATGTTTTAATATTAAAGATAAAATTTCTAAAAAATTAATGTATAATTGAAATCATGATGAGATTATAATTATGATATTCAACTTATATTTATGTATTATTCCTAAATTGTTTTTAGTTGTAGTTTTATCAAGATGAGATATTGATAGAACGGTAAAACTAGCACATGTTATGTTTTTTCTTATGAAGAAAGCATTTAATCTTATAAATATAAGTATAAAGATACTTAAACAAATGTGTAGGTGCTTATTAAAGAATAAGTTAACTAAACTAATTCGAATATGATGATCCCGTATGAAATATTATGTAAGGCTCCAAAATATACCATAGTTGAAATGATACATATTCATGAAAGTACATTTGAGATAGGAGTTAAAATTCTGCTATGATTTGAATGTGAAAGTCATATGACTTGAATTTTAGTATTGACGGACTATAGTTAGTATACTGGAATTAATTGATATCATTAGAGAATTGAGGTATTTAAATGTATATTTGGACTAGGAAAATTATCAAGTGACAAGTTAAGTTGGTATATGAAAATTAGAATGATTAAGCCTATGAGTTAGTAACATTTGACATAATTTATTCATTGACAAATGTCATAGTTGATAAGGTGACAAGTGACCAAATTAAATTGTGGCATTTGGCAGCATTCATTAAGTGATAAATGGTTTAATAGAAGTGTGACAAATGGTAGCTTAAGTGCAGGACATAAGTGACACATGCAAAGAAGACATATGCCTTATGGTGGGAGTGACACCTAGATGGTGATGAAGTAAGTTTCTGTTGGAAACATTTTATACTATGTTCTTTCTTCATTTTACTTTCTTCTCTCCACCAAAACTCCCATTTTTGGTAAACTACTGAATCTAGAAAAAGGTTCTACTAATTTTCTATACTATTGCTACGTTAAGGCTGAAAGTTGCACATTAAACTTAGGTATGTACTGATTGTTTGGAAGGGTTGGTTCAGCTAGTTTTTTTAAGTTAAAGAGGTAAGGGATTTCTACACTTGATAGCATGTATTCATTTAAGTTTTATGATACCTAATTTGGCCAGAAATATGTTTTATGACGTTGAGCATTAGGTGCTGGAAAAATAATTTTGGTTTGGCATATGCTGTTTCAGTTTTAATGCATGAAATATAAGATTGTGAGTTGTTTATTGAATGACTTTAGAATTGGTTCTGTACAGAAAATTGATGTGTAATTGAGGCATTAATAAGGTGCAATTGAAGTGGAATTCATGAATTTTGGTGAAGGGGGTGTTGAAGGTGTAAGATGTGGGTTAATTGTAATAGTTTCACTGAATAGGTTTCACTGTACAGACATTGGTATTTTGGCCATTACTTGACCTGAAGATGTCCAAATGGGGTGTTTTTAATTGTAAATTAAACTAAATACGTATGTCTACAACTTTCATAAAAGTATAGAATCTTATTTCTGTCTCGAAAGATTTTGAAATTTCGATTGAAGTTGAGTTTTGGATTCTGTCACTGTTTAAGAACAATACGTATTATTTTGGAGATAACTTGATAAATAATGAACTCAATTGTATGTTGGTTACGGGAAGAAGTGAAATTGTTGGGCGGAACTATTTGCCATATGTTCACACTTTGGAGATAACTTGATAAATAATGAACCCAATTGTACGTTGGTTACGGGAAGAAGAGAAATTGTTGGGCGGAACTATTTGCCATATGTTCACACTTGTGCCTCATTTATAGAAGTCCTGCTCGACAGACTAATTCTGACGTTGGGGCCGGGGGAAACGAGCATTTGTAGGGCATAACTATTTGGCATACGTTCAATACAGAAACGAATATCGGTCGACTATTCATGGCAGGCACCTTCAATACAGAAACGAATATCGGTTGACTATTCAGGATAATTTTCTAGTAGAAAGAGCATTCGAAGTTGCTGCTACTAAAGACACTACAGAGTTGCTCCTTTACTACTAATTATTCCTGTACCTGGACCCACTTCGTAAATACATACAGTTTTGATACTTATTTTGAAATTGATGTTACGTATCATCTCAACAATAAGTTGGAAGACTAAAAACTACAAAAAAAAAAGTACTTGTCTAATTGTCGTTTCTTCAATTCAATAAACAAATAGAGGAAATTATAAGAAAGACTAACTTATAGTATATGAGATGATCATAACTGTTCTCTGCTTTTTTCTTTTTTGTTCAATCATTTTGTTATGCCTCATGTCTTAAACACAACAAGTCAAAACTTGTATTAATACTCGTCAAATGAATTGGATGGGAAGTTAATTATTTGTAGAAATTACAAATGAAGATAATAATAGATAATAAATTCCTAAATTGTATTATTATTTTAATCAATTTAAATATGAAAATCACTTTGTTTTTATATCAAACCAACTTAATTTTTAAAGATTCAAAATATTTCAAGCATCAAGACTTTTTTTTATAATCTATAACTTATAAGAAGCTTTCCTAATAAAATGATTTATTCATTCTATGCTCAAATTGTAGTGAATTTACCAATTTCAAATTGTAATTGAATAGTAAGCAAGCAAATACGAATCTATAGATAACGATTTATTCATTCTTTTCTAAAAAACGATTTATTCATAGTGAGTTTACCAATTTCAAATTGTAATTGAATAGTAGGCAAGAAAATACGAATCTATAGATAACCACTTTCCCAATGCAATATTACTATTGATTATATAAGTAAATTACTGCGACTTAATAATTCCAAACTTAATTTGAATTTTCAAATACAATAGGAAACGTACAAAAAATAATTTTAAACTTTGTTATTATTTTAAATAAAAGTCTAATGGCCTTAGAATTCCTATGTATGTATGCGCGTGTGTGTGTGTGTGAGAGAGAGAGAGAGAGAGAGAGAGCGCTAAAATGTTCTACCCATTTGGAACTTAAAACTATTAAGTTTATGTTGTAATACTTCAACTTAAAGCTCAAATATTATAAATAAGGATGATTGTAACATCCCATTACCTGTGGGAGGGTTAGAATAGTAAATGTTAGTAATTAATGAGAGTTAGAGATGTATTTCCATGTTCATAAATAAAAATGCCATGCACTTATACATGAGTAGTGAATGAATTTGCATATGAAAATAATTGTACATGCATTCATGAATAATTCCAGGTATAATTGGATTGATCTATAAATTTTTAGAGTTATGGATGTTTTTACATT
>JANKYF010000002.1:47707917-47725780 GCA_029829435.1 Erythroxylum hondense | reverse complement strand
CTATCTCAAGTGTATTTAGTTTTCGTTCTTTATTATTTTAATCACTTGAGTTATTTGTTCATTGTTCTTTCATTAAATAATTGATTTTGAAAATTCTCTGTGGAGGTTATTACAAGGCGATCGTACTATTGGGTGTGAAATTCTTGTACGTGAAATAAGGATGAGAGACAATGTCAAGGGTTAAAATGGTGTCGGTTCAATAAAGCCTTGGGTAAAACTATTGCACTTTGATGAAAGTGATTAAACTGGGTAAGGGCTATGGTAACGTAGGCAAGGTGTGCCAAATTACCAAATTTATGGTGTTTTTATTATTTCAGTTTTGCTTGTATTTATTTTGTTGGTACCAAATAAGTTTGTGGAAAGTTTGTAAAAATAATTAACCCCTTTTGGATTTTTAAAAATCAACTACGTTGTTACTTAACTGTATTTAGTCTGTTATTTCAATCATTCCATATCTTTGAAAGTGTTTTACTGCTATTTCTCGTATAGGACTTCCAAGGACTTCAGAGATGGTCTTGCTATGGCCGGTTAAGCCTTTACCATCCCATCTATGAAATGCATAAAAAAGAGAGTAAACTAAGATATGAGCTACTGTTCCCACATCTTAAGTAATTATATAAAATTATGAGCTCGATGCAGTGATGTACCTTTGAACCGCACTTGTGAGCTTTCTCAACTCATCTAGAAAACCTTCAATTTCATAAAAATCTTCAGCAACTTTAACAACTATGGCACTCTTGGCAATTATCATTCGAAGATCACAGTCCCGAGGAAGTGAAGTGCTCGAAGCTATGGCAAAATAACAATAGGCAGTTTTCTCTCGATAAAATGTCATCTTAGGAAGGCCCCAGTAATTTGACCATCTATCGTACAAGTACAAAGAGTGATTTGAGAATGAAGCAGGTTGACTTAGAGGACAAGGCACATTAGAATATAACTAGCTTCAAGAGCATAAAATATATTTCGAAGAATGATTATGTATCGAATATTTTTTATTTTATTTGCAGACCTTTTCATCTCCTCCAATTCTTTCTTGTAAATTAACTGCCAGAACACATAGTTTTGCAAGGTAAGTAGGACTAATTTTTGATTAAGATGGCTTGATAACTTGAAACCAAAGGAATTGTTAGATAAATATGACCATACAGCAAGTGAAAATTTCCCGTTGAATGCATGTGGAGTGTTGTGTAGTGGTACAATAGGACACAATTAATGGTACCTCTAGAGGTCTTTGTAACACGTAGAATAAACCTTATCATGTGTCCCAGATTGTATATGAAAGGGATAAAAACTAAGGAAATGCAAAATATCTGATTTCGGTTCTATCTGAACTTCTGAAGTCATTTTTGAAGTCAAAATGAGCTCCAATCTCTCGGGGCCTTTACGAAAAACATTCAGGGACACTCGGTTAACACCTTTCTACAGTTCTCTCAAGACGTAAGCGCTCGTAGCGGGTCAGAAGATTCATATACTTATGAATGATATGAGTAACTTCAAGAGAGCTTAACCTTTATATATAGCTTCCATATTGGACTTCCTCATCACAAGCTCAATATAGATCCAATCTATGCTAATTGGGATATATTTTTCTCCAAAACTTTAATCCAATAATTTAGATCATTTATTGGGTCACTTTATTACCTTTCTCTAGATCAAATTACGTAACTTAACTAATAAGTAATTGAAAATTTGAAAATACAATTAATAGTTGTCTAAATTTATGAGGAAGGACAAATTTGTCCAACATTCTCTCCTTTGGATAAGTATTAATTACAAATTTGACTCAAGTTTAAAAAATCGTTTAAGTCACACTGTTGTATTGGTACCAAATTAAAAACAACGATTGATCCAAAGGTAATGAAAGTCTAACACTCTGTCCTGCAAGGCTTTCGAAACCAAAAAATATCAAACACGTACAATGTGTGACACAAGTGTAATATAATCACAAATATATATTACCTCATTAATATGAATGGGAAAATGGAGTGTGGCAAACTAGAATGATACCTGTATGATCTAAGACATATCATCTTCGCCTGTAGGTCTTGATTTCTCCAATTTTATGATAAACTGCATGTGTTAAATAATAGTAGAGAAATCATGTTTTCTCTCACCGAATGCTAAACAACATTAGAGAAAACTTGTTTTCTCTTACTAAATGCTCAATAACATTAGATAAAACCTTTATGATCTCCAACTTCATGTTAAACTACATTAGAGAAACTTTATGGCATTGAAAACTTATATCCCCGTATGTCATGTTAAATTTATGGACATTCGTACTAAACTGTATATATCAAAATGACATAGGCTCAAGGTCAATCTTTATATATGCCCAATGACCTCTAAAATGCTTAAGATCAACACAAATCTTAAGGCTTTCATTAGTATTATGACTATACATAAGAACAGTTGTTATTGAGGATAAAAAGATGATCATCTATGTTAATAAATAATCATAATGTCATAATACATCAAAATTTACAAACTTTTAAGGAGCAAATACAATGATCTCTAACTACTGTTGTTTAAGGACTTTAACACGCCCATATGGGATACATGTTTAACAAACACTAGTGGGCTAGATTAGCTAACGTCTCCTCAATCTTGATGTGTTCCACTTCAACTTCACCCTTTTAAATCAACTCCTTTGTGGTCAAGTACTTGACCACTAAATGCTTAGACCCTGTGATATTCTTATAGTTGTTACTGAACAACACTACAGTAAGATTATCACAATATAATTGAATCGGTCTAGCTATCAAATCTACCATAGACAACTCAAAAATTAAGTTTTTGAGTCAAACTACATGTGTAGCAACTCCATAATATGCAACAGACTATGCATGCATGGTTGAGGAAGTTACCAGTATCTGCTTGACACTCTTCTATGATATTGCACCATCTACCAACATAAAAATGTACCCTAAAGTGGACTTTCGATCATCCAGACACGTAGCAAAATCAGAGTCTGTATACCCTATTAGGTTTAAATCGTTGACATTCCTGTATGTCTATGTATAATCTTTGGTACCCTTTAAGTATCTCAACACTCGCTTAGCTACATTCTAATGGTCTACACCTAGGTTAGCCAGATATCGACCTAGCAGTCTAATAGTAATTGCAATGTCCAATCCAGTGTACGCATAAGCATACACCAGGCTACCAACTACAATAGAGTACGGGGCATTCCTCATAGCCTCTCTCTCAACTTCATTCTTTGGACACTATGCCAAAAATAATCTCTCAGCATAAGAGATAGGTTCTACAACAAGTTTACAGTCAGCCATATTAAACCTTTGTAGGACTTGCTTAATATATGCTCTTTGTGAGAGGCTCAATGAGTGTTGAGATTTGTCCTGGTAAATTTGCATACCAAGAAGAAAGATGCTTCACCTAAATCCTTCATATCAAAGTGTTTGGCCAAAAGTTGCTTTACCTTATGCAACATGGTCAAATCATTTGATGCAAGCAAGTTATCATCCATGTATAGTAATAGAAAGATAACTTGTTTTAACTTTGTTTTCCACAAAGTCGAATGAGATCAAAACTTCATCAAACTTTAGGTACTATTACGTAGAAGCTTGTTTCATACTGTATATTGATTTAGTCAACTTACAATCTTTTTTCAGTTGCATCTTGATCCTAAAACCCTTCAGGTTGCTCCATATAGACCTCCTTATGAAGGACACCATTTAGGAAAGAAGTCTTAACGTCCATCTGATGTAGCTCTATGTCATAAGGAGCTACTATTGTCATAATTACTCATAATTTATCCTTTGAGGATACAGGAGAGAAGTTGACATTAAAGCCAACTCCTTCTCTCTAAGTGAATCCCCCTGGAAATCAAATATTCTTTAAACTACTTAACTTGACCCTGTATGTCCTTCTTGGTCTTAAGTAGCCACTTGCAATTGGCAAGTCTGCAATGTTGAGGTAAATCGACAAGTTCCCATACCTTATTATACCTCATGGATTGCATCTTATCCTACATCGCTTCCCACCAGATATTCCAGAAACGGCTTCTATAAAAATAACTAGATCCACTACATGTCATATGTCATAGTGTTGTTCACCCAAATAGACTATACAATTTGGTGAGATAGCAGGTTATCTCTCTTTGGTGGACTGCGTATCTGTGTAGGTTCTTGTACCGCAAAAATTTGTTCCTGAATAGGCATAGGTTCTTATGCCTGCATAAGCATAGTACTTGGACCTTCATCAACCAGATCTGATTATATAAGAAGCAGACACTAAATAATTGTAGTATCCATCCTGCTATCTCCTAGAGGGTGTGAGGATCCTCCCCCATCATGGACATCGTATTCCAGAAACTTAGCCATCTATAATTCCACTATTCTGGCCCCTCCTTTATAGTAAAATGTATAGCCCTTAGAATAGTTGGGTTAACCTACCAAATAGCAATGAGTGGAATAAGGTTGCAATTTGCTCTCATAAGGATTATATAACCTTACCTCAGCAAGGTAGCCCTATTCACGAACGTATGCAAGACTTGGCTTCCATCCTTTCCAGAGTTCAAAATGTGTCTTAGATACTGGCTTACTTAGGACTCTATTTAAGATATATAATGCCATCTCAATGGCTTCACCCCAAAGGTATTTGGGTAGGTTAGTCCTACTCTGCATTTTCCTCATTATGTCCTTTAGGGTACGATTATGTCTTTCGGCCACATCATTTTGCTCAGGACTACCTGGCATAGTGAACTGAGCTACCATTTCATCTGATTCCAAATACCTTGCAAACAGAACCTTGTCTTGTCCTACAACTCCATTTCCACCATAGTATTCCCCTCCCCTATCAGATTTGACAATCTTTATTAATTTTTCCAGCTGGTTCTTAACGTCGGTCTTAAAGATCTTGAATTTATCAAGAACTTCAGACTTTTCCTTGGAATAATTGTCTATGAATGTCAGAAAATATCTAGCATTGCATAATATGATTGTACATGGACCACTAACATCTGTATGTATGGGGTCCAATAAACCAGAAGCATGAGTTGTTTTTTCTTTATCTTGGTCTACTTACCTTACAATAATAGATACATATTTCTAGATCATTGAAGTCCAAGGTTAGGAGAATGTTATCCTCTATCAATATCTTAATCCTCTCCCTGGAAATTTGGCTAAGACATTTATGCCATGACATGTACAATGTTTTCTTTATAAAGGCTCTCTTTTGAGTAACAGGTTCGACAATATAAGAAGAGGTAAAAAATTTGTTAGGAATAAGACACATTTTATATAATCCGTAAGATAAGAAGACAATTTTGATATGTCTTATATTAATAGAAATATTTACAACCGAAGTATCAAACACAAAACGATAGCTATCTTTATCTAAAACTAATACAAATGTCAAGTTTTATCTAAAAGATGGTATATAAAATGTCTCATGTAAAAGTAATACAAACACCATATCGAGGTTCAAACCTACATCTCCTACATATAAAACATCCACCTCCTCATTGTTGCCTATGATCAGCTTCTCCTCTCCTTTAGTCGGCCTTCTCTTATATCTAAACCCCTACAATGTGGAAGTAACATGGTTAGAAGGTCCACTATCTAACCACTAAGAACTTGATGTGGTTATAGTTACATTGGGTTCATGAATCATATAGGCTGAGGAGTTACCTAACAGTTCTTATTTATCCTTTCACAACTTGTACTTCTTACAGTCGACCTTCTTATGTCCCTTTTTTTTACAGAAGAAACACCTCATATCCTTTAGGTCATGTGACCCTTTAGCAATGCTGGACTGTCCAGTCTGAATCTTTAGAGAAGGTTTGGGTTTCTTACCCTTACCCTTAAGCTATTTAGGCTTAGCCTCCCCCTTGCCTTTGGCAGTTGTAAACATGGATATATGAGGAGAACTCTTAATTTTCTCCTCCGTTGCAACACACCAATAAATAAAGACATTGATGTCCTAAGCCTTATCTTGAGAGATATAAGAGGTGGTCAATATCTCAAACTCTCGAGGGACAGTATTTAGTGCCTGATGCACTATAAGGTTATCAGGAATTGGTACATCAAGTGCCTTTAACCTAGTCTGAAAGTGCATTGACGTCCTAAGCCTTATCCTGAGAGATCTAAGAAGGTCTCTCGATGTGCATCGCCATACTGAAGTTAGCCATCTCCAGGGAAAACTTCACATCCTTCTTCCACTTCTTGAAATTGAAACCATTTAAGGTCTCAATCCTGACAACATTGTTGTTTACAGAAAAGTTGACTGTAAGATAGAAAAGACAATGTAAAAATAAGTTTAAATGCAGGACAACAATGATAACATTATCTATACAGAGAATCCAATCGCACATATTATGAAACACCTGTGGGATGAATAAATAATATATGCAATTAGAACGCCACATAAAAGTGATCAAAGTACAAACCATCAACTTATATGACACTACCACCTTTGGGTTTGTAGATCATTCAAGCAATAACTTTTCTCCATCTAATGCTTTTATGTACATCTCAAAATTTCATATAAGGTCAATACATATGGGCAAAAAAATCAAATATGAGAACAAAGACATCTCCCAACATGCACGCGGTACAATCCAAATACTGACTTCAATGACCACAATGGTGACTACAATCTTAGCAATAACCACTAAGATCACAAATACAAGGGATACATCTTTATGTCATCCTCACATTCTATATGGGCATAATGTGTGTAAAAATCAATTATAAATGCAAAAAACCAAATGTATAGTCAAATAATCACATACTAGTAAGGGATACATCTTTATGTCATCCTCACATTCTATATGGGCATAATGTATGTGAAAATCAATTGTAAATGCAAATGTGAAAATCAATTGTAAATGCAAAAAACCAAATGCATAATCAAATAATCACATAACAGTACTAAAAACATTATTTTAAAACTTTTTTTTAGGCTTTTATTTAAAATATTCTCAATAAGAGTTACTATCGTACTTTTCCCAAATATTGAACCTACCGTACGTGACATAAAACCTTAAGTGTCTCCTTTATTTTCAGTTCGAAGCGCAAAAATACACTCAAAACTAGCTTAAAAAACCTTAAAAGCTTTTCCAGAAACCAATTACCATTGTAATAAGTAAAGAAAATTTGAAAAATCACTTTAAAAATTCCCCCAACCTAGAAATTGACCTAAAAGGATCTGGGGCACCCTTACTGAAATTCTAAAAATTTTCTTTTTTTTTAGGTGCTGATGCCAACATCACTGTAGCATTGACATCAGCACACAGTGATGTCACCCTGCATGTGGTCACGAGGCACGAATGCATTGCACACGTATCAGTCGATGTAGGCCAACTGTGTCTGGCGCATGTCCCACGTGGGCTGCCCCCGTGCATACGCCCCTACACTGCACGGTGCGTGCAATGCATGGGCCAACACAGGTCCTCATCCTATCATTCCACGTGGTGGGGACCTGCATCTCACACACTAGCTCATCCCACACCTTCAAGTTATCAAGTCGAGCAAGGTGCGAGTGTTGCACATGCCATACGCGTCTGTCTCCCCATGGAGACACTTGGGTGGATACGGTTGGTGGATGCGCATGCACCAACCTTAACCACCTTATGGCGATAATGTAGCACTGGCAGGTGTGCTCATCGGTGTTATCACCCTCCGACAGGGAGGGTGATATTCGGTGATCCCAAAACCCATTTTTTACCCTTTTTGGCGCATTTTTTACTCTTTTTTATAGCTAGCCTTATGTATACTATTTTTATGTAATCATATATGCAAAAAAATCCAAAAAACGAATAAAAACAGATGAAAACCATAATGGATGAAAACTGAAAAACCTTTGTTTCTGATAACCCGATCACGAAACTGCTTTGATACCACATATAGCATGTGAGATAGACCATATTTTATGTCCCGGATTGTTCAAAATATGGAATACTTGAATTCGGTTCTATCTAAACTTCTGAAGTAGTTTTCAAGGCCAAAATGGGCTTCAATCTCCCTGGACCTTTACGGAAAACTTTAGAAGAAAAGAATGGAATATCACAAAAGCTAAATGGATTTGCGCACAGGAAAGAAATAAATTTTTCATATAACACGTTAATACATGATAAAATTCTAGGGGTAATTCTCTTAGTATCCTCATCAATCAAAGTTATAGTAGAAATATCTTTATTCTTTAGAATAGATATGTTTGAGCTAAGCTGAAGCATAAAAAACTCCCATTGTCCTTTATTTTATAAGAAACATGATCCAATTCTCGTTATCAATGGCTTGGTCATGTACAGTTTGCCAGAGATAGGATGAAAAACACGTGCAGTAGCGATTCTTATGTGCTTAAAGCACTAACGATCAAAGTAATAGCTCATCATAACTTTTAATTTGAGTTTCTTTTATAAAACTCGAAGGATGAGGAATTAACTTCTATGTCTTCTTTGGTTTAACATCTGGAGGAACGTAAATTGACTTTCGAATATCTTGAATCATACTAGTGGGAGAGTCATATCTATTTCCTAAAACAAAAAACATCTGGAATACTTTTAAGCAACTTAAGTGAAGCAGCTTGCACGGTCTGGACAAATCGTCAAAGTCGCCCATTAAAACATGCTCGAGAAACTCTTTGCTCCTCTTGACGATTATGTCAATTGTAAAAATAATTGAATCTTCAATATCCACGTTCGGATTTTGTTTCGAGAGAAGCGTAACAAAGTTTATTTTCCCATCTTTTTGTTCCTTCTGTTGTTATACAATACATAATACATATACACATTCAATCATTTCGTTGCGCATGCATACAGTAGAAGAAAACCGAAAAACTTGAAGAACTAGCAAGTTTTTTATTTACCTCATAACTCTGTGTATCATTCAATAAGCAAGGAATAAGCATGAGAAGCCTAGTGATACATTCATACTTTGGTGGCCTGAATTTGTGAGTCTTCATACTTAGCTGAAGGAAATAAGAAGCAGGAAGTACAAGGTATGCATGGCAATTGATATCATGTCGGTTTTGAGGTAGTCTCCAATTAATGGAATGCAGCCTCTTCTACTTAGGGTTGTTTCAGTTAACAAAGATAGAAATGTATCACGCCACTGAAAAGAAGAAGAAAGATCAGTTGGTGGGTGTAGCCTTTCTGATTCAAAGAAAAGGTCAAAAATTAACTATGTTGTTACTTAACTATATTTCGAACATAGTCTGTTATTTCAGTCATTCCATGTCTTTGAAAGTGTTTCACTGTTATTTCTCGCACAAGACTTTCAAGGACTTCAAAGATGGTCTTGCTATGACCGGTTAAGCCTTTGCCATCCCATCTGTGAAATGCATAAAAAAGAGAGTAAACAAACATATGAGCTAGTGTTCCCACATCTTAAGTAATTCTATAAAATTATGAGCTCGGTGCAGTGACGTACATTTGAACAGCACTTGGGAGCTTTCTCAACTCATCTAGATAACCTTGTAATAAAAATCATCAGCAGCTGTAACAACTATGGCGCTCTTGCAAATTATCATTAGAAAATGACAGTCCCGAGGCAGTGAAGTGCTCGAAGCTATGGCAAAATAACAATGGAAGGTTTTCTCTTGACAAAATCTCATAAGGAAGGCCCCAGCGATTCGACCATCTACCCTACAAGTGCAAAGAGTGATTTAGGAATGAAGAAGGTCGATTTAGAGGACAAGGCACGTTATAATATAACTAGCTTCAAGAGCATAAAATATATTCTGAAGAATGATTACGTATCGAATATTGTTTATTTTATTTGCAGACCTTTTCAGCTCCTCCAATTCTTTCTTGTAAATTGACTACCGAAACACATAGTTTTGCAAGGCAAGTAGGACTAATTTTTTATTAAGATGGCTTGATAACCTGAAACCAAAGGAATTGTTAGATAATTATGACCATATCCCCTTGAATGCTTGTGGAGTGTTGTGTCGTGGTACAATAGGACATAATTGGCAGTACCTGTGGTAGGAGGTTTTCCCCATCCACAAGGCATTATTGTTGTTATATTCGATCCAAGTCCTGTAGTCCAATTGATCAATCCAAGCAATCCAAGGAAATTCCAGCTCACGTTCAATCTACATATATCAAATGTTGTGGTTGAAATTATAGAATTAATAAAATTAGGTGAGTTTATGTTTATGTCAATAGTTCTATTAAAATTATTTCTAAGTTTTTTTGTCATTTTTATGCATCGATTATTTCTAAGTTTTTTTGAATTGAGATGGCTAATTGATTAGAAATCACTTTCCATCTTATAAAAAGGATGGCTACCTAATTAGTAATCACATTTCTAACTTATAACAAGGATTATTACCCTTTTTCATATGTTTTTCTAACATATGTTTAGTACTTGTAAAGGTTATATATAATCCCTTAATCAATGCAATTATATTAATTTTGAAAAAAAGATCTCTTACATTATCATCAATATTTAAATAAAATTCATATATGAGAAAGTTAAATTTGAATTACCCCTAAGTGAAAGTATCACTTCATCTTTTAGCTTTGTTATTGATCGTCACTATTTTATCATGTCTAGTTGATAAATTCTTTTCTAATTATCTAGATATGTTTCTTCTCCCCCTAAACTACCTAATAGACCTTTCTTTTTGTTAGGATATGCTTTATATATATCTTATTTTATTTTGGCATTTTAAATTGGACATATAAGATAATTGGAATTATTATATGGATTGAAAATTGCATCTATGATAAAAATTGAGAAGATGTGTGTTGCTACAATTCTATCCAATATATGCATCCTATTTTTGGTGTAATCTTCAAGCCTATCCAACACATGTGAGTAGATCTTTTGGTTTTGGTAAACATCCATGTATTTACACAAGTCAAGAAACACCTAGTGGGTTGTGGCAAAAAATAAAAAGTGTGTGGCTTTGCTTAAGGTGTGGGTCATGTGTAAAAAGATAATTATTTTCCAGCTGTGCAAGTTAGTTTTGGTGGTGTATTGTTGATGGGATTTTGAGCTGCGCAGATGTGGTTTTGAGAAGCCAAGTATTATGTTAATTGATAATTGATTTGAGTGGCTTTGGTGTGTGCGTGAATCATTGATTTAGTGGAGGTTTCATATGTCTTCGAAATAAACTTTGCTGGGATGCGCAATCATTCTTTTGGTTCTGAATTTTTGTTCTTGAATTTTCTGGAGATACTGCACTTTGTTCTTATGTGAGTCACAAATGTGGGCCATCTTGGGGACATTATAAAGCAGTCTGCGTCAATTACCTGTAGGCAGTGGACTGTGTAATTATTTTTGGAAACTTTGGGTAGTATGGGCAGTAGTGTGATTTGTGCCACGGAAGAATTAACTATGGAGAAAGTTTCCAGCTGAGTTATTTTGAGAAGAAAAATTCATAAGGAAGTTTTCTTTGGATCAAGTTTTTTTTATTTAATTTTCAGTTGATTAAATACTTGAGCTATTTTATTTATTATTGTTTTTGAGTGAAAGCAGTTAGGCAAATCCTCTGTTGAGGTTAGTACGAGGTGGTCGTACTATTGGATGTGAAATTATTTCACGGGAAGTGAGGTTGAGAGATAGTGTCAAGGGTTGAGTGGTGTCAGCTCAGTAAATCCTTGGGTAAAAGTATTGTACTTCGTTGAAAGTAATTAAGCTGGGTGAGAGCCCTGTAGACGTAGGCAAGGTATGCCGAACTACGTTACCAAATTTTTGATGTTTTTATTATTTCAGTTTTGCTTGTTTTTTATATTTTATTGATGCCAAAGAAATTTGAAAAAAGTTTGTGAAATAATTAACCCCCTTCGGTTTTTCACTTTCTATACCATGAACATACAAATTCCAAAGGCTATGAATAAAATAATTATGTAAACCAACTACCAATTAAAGAAAGTCTTTCAACTCTCCCTAGTGATGTTAATATGATAGATCCATAGTAAATAAGGCCATATCTCTTAAGATAAGGTTTATTCAAAGAATAAATGATCCATGCTTTATTTTTGCTTTACAAAGACAACATCTATTCACCATATTTTGAAAAGAAAGGTTTTCTAGAGTGGAAACTCTTCCCAAAACAATAGCCATTGGAAAAAAGATACTTTATAGCGGAGGTTTGATTCCAAACAATTTTACTCCAAACCACTTTTTCCCTTCTCTACTCAGGATGTTCCTATAAGATGCATCTGTGAATGTCTTGGATGCATGGTGTTGCCAATAGTAAGAATCTTTATGATCATAACTAGAAATATAATCTAGAATAGTATGAGCTAAACCCTATGGATAATTTCTCCACTGACTTTCTTCTATCCATAAATTGACTTTATCATTTGTCTCAGTCTAATCTAGTCCTTCTAGTATATTTTGTGAATCATTAAGAATTCATACCCTAGACTAGTTATTATTGTGAATTAAGGTTAGCTTACCATCATCTATCTAGCAAATTATATTCTTCATTATAGAGCTCCTTTCTTTCAATAGTTGAATGAGTATTAGGATCTTCCTAGTTTTTCCTAGGGTTCTTAAAAGCTCTTCCCTTTTAAATAATATTCATGCAACCAATGTACATGTAATGATTCTTTTCGAGTACATATAACGATTCCTTTTAAGTTAGAATTCTTTAATTCTCTTTCCTATTGAGACTTTACTATAGAGTTTAACTAATATTGCTCCTATTCCACCTTTCCTTTTGTTTTCACAAACCTATTTGTAACTAACTTTGGCTTTATAAATTTTGTTACTCATCCCAAAATAAACGAATTGCAAAATCATTTTCTCTAATGATTTAATGAACCCTTTAGTAGAAAAAAGGGAGCTCCAATAAACCTACATTAAGTAAATTACTGATTTGTTAAGAAGAGCTCCATTTCCTGGTGATCAGTGATGGTTACCCTAAGAGAAATTTACTTTTTGGATCTTCACTATCAAGGGCACATATTCCTTGTATAATAATCTTGTGGAGGTTATAGGCAGAACTAAGTAGACAAAACGAGGATATTTTATCTACATAGCCGTAATTGCCACTAGCTCTTAGATAAAATGAGGAAGCTTTCTTATTGTTGATAGCTAGCCCTTAGAGATCTTTAAAAGTCTTCAGTGTTTGTATTAATAGAAATACACATCATATGCTTTGGCAAATAACAATAGATCATCAACTAAAAAGAGATGGGAAATTTTCAATTTCCTTGCATATATAATGGAATTGGAAAGTTAGATCCTAGGATATATTGAAGTTCAAAAGTCAAGAAAACACCTCCATACATAGTATAAAGATATAAAGGAATAATTAATCATTTTTTCTTTTGCCCTTTTTAACTTGGAACCATTTAGAAGTTCCCTATTCACTAGGACTAGATATGATAGAGATGTGTAACACATGCTCAGCCATTTCCTATACTTGAGAGAAAAATTGAATGCCTTAGACACTTGCTCAATAAAGTTCTAGGTCAAGGAAATATAAGCTTTATGTAGATATATTTTAGTTGCACAATTAGGTGGGGAACTCATTTTAGAGTATCCTTTGAGTAACTCCTACGATAACATAATATTATCCCAATATATTAACCTTCAAGAATGTAATTTTTTTTTGTTAAATTAGAAGGAATATATAAATAATAAGAAAATATGTACATCTTAAGATTGTACCAACTACAATCTCTTGTCCAAGTCAAACAAACTAACAAAAACAACAAGATCCCTTCTAAAATCTTGCAATCTAAACAACACAAAAACTAGCCAACCATAACTTCATTATCAAAGGCATAACAAAACCTTCATTAGTAGATTCCCAACCTCAGATAGCAGTTAATACCTTCAGGAATGTAATTTGAGTTGTATTGATCATTAGATCCAATACTCTCTTTAATATTTTGGCAAGCAATTTAGAAACAATTTTGTGAAAAAATACAGCTTGAAATAAGTCTATAGTCAATAAAGGAGTTAGGATTTTGTATTTTTGGAATCAAACAAATGAAAGTTTTGTTGATAGCTTTAAGGAGCTTGCCAAACTCAAATACTTTAACGATTTCCTTAATAACCACATCTTTGATTTCAAGACATGCCTTCTTAAAAAAGTTTCCATTTAACCCATCAAAATCAGGGGATTTTTTAGCTTGCATTTTAAAGAGAACTTGTCTAATTTTCCTCTTGTAAAATGGTGAAGTAATGAATTGGTTTACTTGATTTGACAAATGATTAGAAATGAAGAATCTTAGTACCTGTACATTTTAGTTAGACACCCCTTATTCCCATAAGATACTATTGAAATATAAGTTTTCTTTATCCTGAGAAGTGATTAGAATGCCTAATTAATTCATGATACTATTAATTTTATTACAGTTCCTTTTTGGTAAGATTGAGTTGAAGAAGAACTTGGAGCTTTTGTCCCCATTATGTAACTAAGATAGTCTAGCTCTTTATTAGAAGTGAAAAGTCATCATCCAATACTTTCTAATAATCATTAAATGAATTCTTTTCTTATTCTAACCACCATACATCTCCAAGTTAATCGTCAATTATGGTTTGGAAGTTTTCTTTTATGCCTTTTCACCTGTTTAACTTACAATAGTGTATTAAAACTAATGCTCTTTCTCAAAAGTTTCAGTTTCTCCTTAATATATTCAAGCTTCTTGACATACGCAATTGCCTTAAACCCTTAAACCATTTTTTCCCTTACTCTTATAACTGCCTGTAGGAAACCATCATGACTAGCTAAGTAATCGGTGAATTTAAAAAGGGATCTCTTTATTACCCTTTCAAATATTTTTTGAATCACCGTAGGATCTGAGACATTAGGATTCATGAGTAATGCTTTGCTCTCCAGATTGTTCCTTATCCACTCCTCATTAACTAAAACTCTACCTATCTTCTTCCTTATTTGTCTATTGCTCCTCTAAGCATAGAAATTCCCCTCCATATTTGGTCTACAACTACCAATTTATTAATGCACTCCTTACAGTCCCTAGAAAAGTTCCTGAATTTTATGTTTCCTTCCACTTCAAACCAATATAATGTGCTATTAAAGTCCCCTATAAGCATCTAGGGATCATGAACATTGTGTTTAATTTAAATAAAATTACTTTAGATCTCTTCCCTTTGGATTGTAAATTTTTAAACGTAGAAAGTTATCTCCAATCATTTTCCTTCTCTTAAGAATCTGATTCTTGTGTGGATGTATTGGTAGGTTGCATGTAAAATTTCCAAAGCAATACTTATTTTGTTAAAAATGATTACCACTTTTCCATAGTGATGATGGACATAGTTAGAGACAAATTACCCCTAAGATCCCTACATTTTGAGCTTCAAAAATTTTTCCTATAGTAATTTGGTTTTTAAGACAACTATAACTATTAAATTATTATTTCATAAAAATTCATCTAGAGTTTCTTTTTTTATGGGGGTTATTAAAGATACTAATGTTCCGTGCAACTATATTCATATGGAGTTGCTTTTTTTGGAAGAGTTCCCTGTCTTCCTACTCTTGCTAGACTTTCACTTAGACATTTCCTTAAATCTATTTTCCTTTTTCCACTCTTTTATCAGGAGTGTTTATTATACTAATTTGCATCTCACTATTTTGCCCCTTATCCTTACTTCTAGTTACAATCCTTACCTCAACATGAGTCTCTTCTAAGGGCTTAGTATTGATAGTATTCAGATACACTTGTGTATTTGTTATAAGCATATAAAGATCAATATTCTCAATACCATTGACACCTAATGCCCCTAAAACTTCCTTAATCTTCGCTTTATAGGGATATTATTTTTGCTTATCTATGTTCAGCAACTCTTCAAAGCCCCATTTTCGAATCTTCTCATTATTTCTATCCACCTTTTGTTTTGTTGGCTTGATTTTAGTCTCCATTGATATGTTACTTTAAATGAACACTTGATCATATTCTTCTTATCTCTTAATCGTAAAATGGGAACACTTTTAAGTAATTCTTTCCTATTCTCCACCTTAACACGCAACCTTGTGTATTTGATTCCCTTTATGTGTGTAGTCATCTCGTCTATACAAATAGGAATGCACACATAGATGACTAGTGCATTAAGTCCCTTTATTGACTAATATTCTAGTGGCACTCCATGCAAGTTTATCCGCATCGAATTCTACTCATAGGTTTTGCATTTCGTCTTCATGTCTCATTTCTAAGGTTATAAGAATAGAGGTTCTCAAATATGCCATAGTCCAACCTTTATAACCTCCTTATCATTAGCCTAGCTTGCTAACTTCAAGAGCAAAGAATTGTCTTCCGAGAGTATAACCTTTGACAATCCCCTAGATCTCTAGGCATTCTTTATCTTCCACTCCTTCACAATTAGGAATGATAGTGACTTTCCATAAAAGAAACTAATTAGCATTGAATTCTAGACTTTTGCACCATCCTTGAGAACTTATGTATGAGGCACCACTAAGCTCCTTCCATCTTCCATAACTAGTGGGGGAATAATTTAAAGCTTCACTACCCTCCTCGACTATAACCTACTTCCAGATTAGTATCAAGATAACTGAGGAGGAACCCTTGGCATTTGAAGATGGGGAAATAAGGTTAGGGGAGGGTTTACTTAGCAAAGGTGGAAAAGACATTATGTCTCAATATTTTTAAAGATGTTTATCTCAGTTACGCTAATGGTTGTTTGAAGGTGGTAGAAAGAAAAGGTTTTAAAAGCGGTTAATTTAAAAGGTATATAAGGGAGGGTGAGAACATAAAAGGAAGGGAAAAGGACTAAAAGTCGTTTTATATTGTCGAGCCTGTAGCAATGGGAAGCGACGGTAGTAAAAATGGAGTAAGCAAATGACTTCTGGAAAGAAGAGGAGTCTACTAGCTAAGGGAAATCTAAAATGATAAAGAGAAGGTGAGATGGGGTTAAGGTATAGAGATAGAGATGGCTCTAAAAGGTTAAACAAAAGGAAAACCTAAATGATTCATAGAAGCTAAGCTAGAGAGAAGATGGAGAATCATTCTAATTTGCAAAATTATTCTTTATATTTGGGAATGAAAACTTCTAACTTCCTAAATCCTCCCATACGAATGTATTAAGTGTTTGCTATTTGACATGCTTAAGAAGTTTTCATCTTTAAAGACTCTACATATTACTTTGTATGGGTTAAATCTTTTTCATTTTCTTAAAAAATAAAACATAACTTTGATATATTTTCCAAATTATAGGTATAGTAAAGTATAATTTTTAATGTATTTTTACGTATCATTATTAAAAAATTAATGAAATATGTACATCAAATCAATAGATTAATGAATCAACTAATAAGTTTATCTATTTTTCATTAAACTACATTTTTGTTTATACTTTAAAATTTTAGTTTTAAATGATTGCATCATAAAGAAGATTGTGATGCATTTTTATTTTAAAAAAGGATATGGGAAACCAATATGGTGGCTTTCATGGCCATCCCAATTATTATATGCTTAGATATTTCTAAGGAAGTCATTCATTAATAAGGATAATTTGGTCAATATTGATGATCACGTTAGAAAATTACGATAAGATCCGGTCCTAAGTATAACAGAATAAAAATGAAAGCTTTTTATTTCACTTTTTAAAGCTAATATCACTTTAAATTTTATATCATGATTAATGCATAAAACATAATAAAGTTTGAATCATAAATTCATACCTTATTATGTAACTTGATCCTTTTCATCTAGTTTCCCTCAAATGACTTCTAAAGTAGGTTCATCACAACTATCGTAGACACAAACATGTCAGATCTCTAACAATATTCATATAAAGGAATTAAGACAACTTTAAAAGTGGTGTAAAGAGGGGTAGGCAAGAAGTGTCAACACCTCTAGAACCTATGCTTTTTATAAAATGATTTCAATCATTTTTGTAATATAATTTTTATTAAATTTTAATTTTATTAAATTTAAATTTAATAAAAATTATAA
>JANKYF010000002.1:47674352-47690061 GCA_029829435.1 Erythroxylum hondense | reverse complement strand
AGTGTTCTCTTTTTAAGTCAACCATCTGTTTTGTTATATTAGATAATAAAAAGGGATTAATAATGACACTTGTAGCTCTCATGGTATAAACATTCCTATTCACTAGAATATACTATAAGAATGATATATGTACTTATTTAGTAATCTTTAGCATTATTTTGATCGAATTTGCAAATCACACATTTAAGTTTTTGATGCTACTGTTGAGAACTGGGATATTAGGAATATTTTATTTAATTAATCTAATATTTATTTTGTCTTTTTCACATTTATTTATTTTAGATATGTCTTTCTTGATCTTGTGCTTATTGGTAGAATTTTAGGATTTAGGTACGTAATATTGTAGCTATCAAACATAATGGAAAGATAGGGTGAACAATGTCCTATAGGAGATTATACTAAACCATCGTTTGCAGGGACGTAATCTAGCTTTATTTAACTAATAGTATAGTCCAATAATTTTGAAATCAAATCTGACATAAAATAGATGTTTCAATAACTTATGCAATTTAATCGCTCATTAAGTAAAGATCTAAATTCACATATCGTTAACTTTTTGGAGATTTGCAAAATTTTTAAGATAAATGGAGCTTTAGTGAATGCTATTAATTATTTTTTTTCTACATTACACGATAAAAATAAATCATAGTTAAAGTCTCTTTCTCCTAGATCCATTACCACCTGTATTAGTTCTGTTGAAAGGTATTTAGCCAATTATTTTCCTCTAGCATGAATAGTAAAACTTAGGAATGACACCTTCTCCTTTCAATAATTAGAGAGTGAAATGTTATATGATTTTTAGAAGGGACAGAAGGATTTGTTGAGGAAATCTCCACACCATAAACTTAATTTTGGGACTAAATAAGCAAAAAATTTATAGTGGATTAAGTTATCCATCGAAGTAATTAACTAATCATCTTTAAATAGGACTACCAAATTTAAAACTCATGAGAAATTACAATAATTAATTGAAAACATATTTATGGATAATTATTAGTAAGTGAATCCAAGGACAAAAATAAAATTAGGTGGTATTCATGGTGTTTATATGGTGACCATATTAAAGGCAAAGTTAGAAGCTCTGACCAAGAAGTTTGATAACATAAGTTTGATAGCTTATGCATTACCATTGATAGCGTGAGTTTGATAGCTTAACCATCATTTTTGATGAATTGTTACATTTATGATGGGGGACACCCCGATTATAAATGTATTATACTATAGAATAGTTGATTGAGTAAGTTATTTTTATATGGCACTGTTTTTACATTTATCCCTACAGTATCAATTACAATCTAGAATAAAGATACGATCTTAACTTTTTTAGACTAATCAAGCTTCTCCTAGATTTCAATAATAGCAACATCAAGAAAAAAAGATCAATTCTTGAGAAGCTTATGAAAAAATTCATTAATTCATTTGAGACTCTCTTTTAAAGTACTAAAACATCTATTTGAAATTAAAAAGTGTCCATTAAATATTTGAAAAATCATATTATATAACTTATTAAAATTATCTCTAGAAGGCAATCATGTACTTTCCCTAGAAATATTGAGCGAACCTCACAACAATAGGTGAATGCGATGACTTTAAGGAGTAGAAAGTTGAAGAGAAAAAATCTCTTGTATAAGGAAAGAAGAAAGAGGAGAAGGAGAAAGAGAAAGAAAAGAAGACAAAGAAGAGACTTTAGGAATTATAGATTGTTATATTAAGTGTGAAGTGCTCCACCATCTTAAAAAACAAGTTATCCCAAAAAAAACGAAGATTTAAGGAGTTTTACAATTCCTTGTAATATTGTAGTTTTTCGCTCAAAAGGGAATTAACAAACTAATGTTGCACTAGGTCTAAGCTACCAAGTCTCACACGAGATCTCTCTCTGCACAAAAACCGATATGACTAACTACATAGTTTATTGAATTGCCTAACTGTCATTAACTCAATCTAATCATTTTCATTCGACTCGTCCTCTCAATTTGTTACCGAAAAAATCTAAGATCAAAGTTAATCACAACACCCATTCAATAAAACACAAAATCAATTATATTAACATTAAATCAAAGTAAAATCCTAAAGTAAGAGTTAAAACATCATCAATAATCCAAAAACCATCATCATACAATCCATTTCAATCTTATACAATAAATGAACAAAAACAAAATGGAAAGGAAATAGAACTTGGATCAGACAATCCAAGAAGGCAGCAGCGTCAGGAGATCGCCTAATCTAGGAAGCAGCAGTGTTAACACCCACTTCCTCTCTCTCTCTCTCTCTCTCTCTCTCTCTTCTTTTCTCTCTTTCTTGAACTTTCCAAAAGTGGCATACTGTAAAAGATCCCTTAAGGTCACATCATTAAGTCTTATATAATATTTCTGATTACAGCAACCTTAGGGTATTTTATAAGTCTGAAAGGTCTTAAAAATCTCTCAAAAACTCAAGTCAGGACTGTTGTCCGCGTATTTGTTGTGCAGGCCACGATCGTGGCTAGGAGTTTTTGCTTCTGCCACAATTTTGGCCCATAACGACACGATCATAGCTCTGGGTTATTTCTCGAGTCTTCTATGAATCTCCTCTAATGGCCCTAAAACACTAATAAACACATCAATGCACCTAATAAATATAAAATTGAAGCTCAACATCATGTTCCCACAAAACACTTAAAACAGAAATATTTACTAAACAGTCAAATTAACAACTAAACACACACTAAATATCATTTTTTTATATTTTGGTACTTAAGTTATTTATATTTATATTTTAGGCTTAATTCACTTACTTGGAGCAACAAAGAGCGAATTTGGACAAGTTTAGAGCAATTTGGAACTTTTTATTTTAATTTATAAAGTACAGACGATGTATATATTCGTGTAAGAGAGTTTGGAGTCATGTTGAGGATTTCTTATAGTATACTCCTATGTACATTGGTAACACACCCTTATTAATTAAGGGAAGGCCATATTGATGGTACACACCCATTTCTATACACATGTTAGCTCTAAAATCCCTTACGCGCTAAATTTGAGCTACATGATCATTAACACACCCATATTAATGCCTGTGTATCTCTTTGTATCCAAAATTTGAAATTAAAAAGATAAGATTAAGTTGTAGATGAGGGATGAGGCATAAAATGCTAAAACAAAACACCTTAGAATGATAAAGGAAGAAGAAACAAACAAGGAAACTCCTTTGGAGTCAATTTTTATCAATCTAGAATAAAGTTTTTCGAGATTTCAAGAATTTCCAACTTTTTCTTTAGTTTTGATGTCATATTTTCTATCATCACGAGCTAAATCAAATCTTAGGTGTCACAATAAACTCTACCGGTAGAACTCCATTACTTGGTGTAGGCATTAATTAAGTTACTACTCAAATACCTCTTACAAACATATCTTAAGAGACCAAACTCCTAACTTTATATTGTATAAGCCCGTATGGTTCAACAAGCATAGATAAAACCTTCTTTTATCTTCTAGTTAGCTCTTAAAGATAAGCTAAGCTCCTTAGTCATATTGAAGAGATCCATAAACATATATTTGTAATATCACTAGTTCTCTACCTAAGGCATTATATGTTAAATCCTGATAGCTTGAAGTTAGGGAAGTGATATTACTTGGATTTTTTCCCAAATGAATGAAGTGAAGGTTCATTTTAAAAAGAAGTGCTCCATCAATTCCTATTCTTAATAGTAGAAAACACAAACATCATATATGTTTAGAAATTTCATCAAATATGTTTAGGGTGATCAACTTACCTTTAAGAGCTAACCTTAGGAAGAGAACTGGTAATGGTTACTTCATTGTTTATAAAATATTACTAAGTAGCACAATAATGGTCTATGTAAGGAGAGAAATCAAAGAAAGTCTAAAGAAAGTCTATTCATCATTCTCAACTCAAGTTTGGCAATTCCATAACTTAGAAATAGTCTATGCCATCTTAGGAATTTTATCCTCGACGCCTTTACATGATGAATTCAAAAAGGAGTGTACTCTATATACTATAGCCTCTCCAAGCCCCTTTGCAGACGTTGCAATGACACCTCAAATGTCACCTGACTCTTGTTGCCTAATGATTAGTTAGTTGGAAATCTTATTTATTTAGCTTTCCATAGTTTGCCTTTGAAGCTTGCACTTTCATATTACAATAAAACCTCTATAAATGAATATTTTTGGGACCTGAAAAATTATTATCTTATACGGGGTCATTAATTTATCGATAAATGAATATTTTATTAATTTATCGATAAATTAATATTTATTAATTTATAGAATAATTTTATTTTCTACATTATATTTGTTAAATTAAACAATTAGTTTTTTCCGTAATTAAGAAAAGAAAATAAATAAATAATTAATTAATGATGGTGCATTGTATCTAAGTTTATTAATCTTGTCAAAAATAAGTTTATTAATCTTAAATTAGCGTGATTCAAAATAGAGTGCATGTAGGTACATTAGAATATGAAGTATTAGAATATTACGCTTGTAAAGATCCTAATTTGACAAGGAAAGAAAAAACCTACTTCTACACCAGTTCATACTCCTTTAAGACCACACTCACTGCATCTGTCCCACTCTTTTCACTCAATCTTCCCCAATTCATTCTAGATAGCTATGATTCTTGTTGGAGATGTAGATCAATGTCTTACGAATATAATGGTTCAAGAATCAAATCATTTGGATGTCTAGAGAAGAATTTATGGCTAAAAGAGTCCAACATGTTCATGTCCTTATGCATATTGTACATGTCTTGGTGCAATTAACATAACTCTCATTACAGGTGTCAAAATGACTTTGTTTTTTGACTATTAGAAAGAAGAAGTCGAGATCTACAACTTTTATGAGGACGTTGAAGGCCAAGTCTATCGTCTGACTTCTGTATTGTCTCACTTTTGAATCGACTCACTTTACTTTTGTCTTAGTTCTATCGTCTCATTTCCATATTCTCATTTTCTTCCATCTCATTTTCTTCTGTGGAGGATGAAGGATCATTGCCATCTTATATCGACTGGAAAGGAAAATGAAGCACTCCTTATAAGGGTGTGAAAAACTTTCCCTTATGGACGCGTTTTCATCCCTTCCCTCCGGGTCAGAAGGGGAAAAGCAAAACTGTGTGAGCTGAGGCCTAAAGTGTACAATATCTGCAAGTAGGTGGACTGGGCTGTTACATTTGGTATCAGAGCCAGTACCTAAGCGATATGCCAGCGAGGACGTCTGGCCCCCTAAAGGGGGAGGATGAAGGATCATTGTCATCCCATATCGACTGGAAAGGAGAACGAAGCATTCCTTATAAGGGTGTGGAAACCTTTCCCTTGTGGACACGTTTTCATCCCTTCCCTCTTGGTCAGAAGGGGAAAAGCAAAACCGTGCGGGTTGAGGCCCAAAGAGGACAATATTTGCAAGTGGGTGGACTAGGCTATTACGTATAGAATCAAAGTAATGTCTTTTTCCATTTTGTTAGGCTCTTCAACATTAAGTATCTTGCAACATAATTGCTTAAAAAACTCAGCCAATTGTCTCAAAGTTACGGACATATCCTTAAGAAAACATCAACATATTCCGACAGGAAGTAATCGTTACAGAAGTACATGACAATCGTGACTTTTTAACCCTGATACTTCTTCCTCTTTAACATTCACACAACCGGCTATAGTAGATGCATACCTATAAGGAAACTTGACTGATTTAAGAAATTGACAAAAAGCTTGCTTCTCCTATTTTGACATGTTGTAACAAGTAGGTGGAATAATGTATCACCCAAGATCTTTTCTTTTCAAATGCAAATTTTTTCTTATATTCATGTCTTCCAAGTCTAGTCTAGCCTTAATTATGTCTTGCGATTTGCCATCCATTCCAATCACAGTTCTTAAAATATTCTCACAAATATTTTTTCAATATGTATTACATCAAGATTATGCCTCAATAGCAATTCCTTCCAATATGGCAAATTGAAAAATATGCCTTTTCTATATTACTATTACTTGAGTGTTTTCTAGGTGTAATATCACCCAAATGTGATAGCTACATAACCACAACAGCACCAAACAACTGCAAAAGAGCTTCACCCAATTCTACTTTACCATTAAACAATTTGCTTCTTTGACATCTGTGTCATGTTCTAAGTAACGACGATGTCCCATATAACATATCTTACTTTATAGCCTCATTGAATAAGTTTGAAGGTTACACGCAGAACAAGCCATATACCCTTTTATGCTCCATCTAGCCAAATTCTCATAAGTCGGAAAATCATTTATAGTCCATAAATGTTTCACCTTGAACAACATCAGAAGTTTTTAATCCAACCATCAAAGATCGTTTAAGTCATCAATTAATGGTTGCATGTATACATCGATATCCTTACCAGGAGTAATGGAAAAAGCTCCTTCATATACTTCCATGGAGGTAAATTGTATGACACTAGAATTATTGGCCACATACAGTAAAAAGTACTCATATTATCAAAAATATTAAATCCATATGAGGTTAAACCAAGTCAAACATTACGACAATCATGTGCAAACCATGGAAACTTTCCATCAAAGTCTTTCCATGTCATTGAATTTGCTAGATGTAGAATAATTTTATCATCAATGTGTTTCTCTTTATGCCACCTCATATTTATAACTATTTTTGATGACATAAAAAGCCTTTATAGTCATGGTTTAATAGAAAAATATCTCGAGATTTTATGCGGTATCTTTTTCCCTCTCCCATCATCCACTTACCACTATGATGTACCACAAATAGGACAATCTTCAAGATCTCTACTATCCTTCGAAAATATAGCACAATTATACTTACAACCATGTATTGATATATATCCTAATCTAAGAGTTATAACATGTTAAAAGACTTGTTGCTCCATTTATTATAGACCTTCAAATGCAACAACTTGACAACAAAAGATTGTTGTGAGAAATTTGAGCACCTTGGATATAATTCTTCTTGAGCAACTTTTAATAACTTCCCAAATTATCTTCTATAATACTACCAATAATGTTAAGCAAACCAATATCATTCATGGTCTCCATATAATTCCCATAATCCTCTAACATCTCGCCAATCTCGTTGCCATCATTACCATCATTATTATTATTATCACCAAAACTTATACCAACACTTCTACTACAACTTGCTTCCTTACGTTTGCGATGATAAAGTCATGGAGTATAGAATTTATATATACATCATATTAGTAAGTGATTATATACCACATCTTGACTTTGAATGTCGACATTTAAGCAATCTGTACATGGACAACGAATACGACATTCAACACCCATTTGATCTTATACAAATTGCATGAAACTTTTAACTCCTTTTAAGTATTCGGTGGACCATTTTCAATGAGACATCAAACTTTTGTCCATATAGCTATACAATTAAAAGTAAATAATTGAATTACTAAATGCAATTCTTGGTCTTTATAACATAACCATTAATCACATTGAAGTTCATTCTCAAATTTTGAATTTAAACAACACTATGATACGTGAAACCGCATGAATCGAGAAAGCAAGTACCTGCTATGACTCTTAGGCTCATGGAATATTTCATCGATAAACCTTATGGGAGCTGCATCACGGGTTTGCAGCCTATATACCATACTAGGGGTCTATTATACAAAGAATTGTCATTAACTTTAGGTGAATTTCTAATGTTAATACTAAGTTTAAATTAATCATATTGAAGTTTATAAATTAAGTTTGAATTTAAATAGCACTATAGTACGTGACATTGTTAAACTATATGAATCGAGAAAGCAAGTTCTCCTTATGACTCCTAGGCTCATGGAATATCACGGGTTTGTAACCTATATACCATCATAAGGGTTTATTATGCAAAGGATTGTCATTAACATTAGATGAATTTCTAATGTTAATACTTAGTTGAAATAAATTACATTGAAGTTCATAAATTAAAATTTGAATTTAAATAGTACTATGGTACGTGGCATTGTTAAACCACATAAATCGAGAAAGTAAGTTCTCGCTATGACTCTTAGGCTCATGAAATATTTCGCCAATAAGCTCATGGGAACTACATCACGAGTTTGCAGCCTATATACCATCCTATGGGTTTATTATGCAAATGATTGTCATTAACATTAGGTGAATTTCTAATGTTAATACTAAGTTTGAATTCAAGCAAACAGTAAGATACATGCAATAAATAGTTATGTAATACATACATCAGTATCATCAATTATTCAAACAAAACCTAAAAATAAATACTTAGACTATTAAAGCATGCCATAAAAACTAATCCATGATTCTAAGAATATTGTAAAGAATAACACAAAACCCAAACACATTGTAGACATTAATTAGTTGGATGACTTACCTTGACAGACGGACAACCGCAAACTACAAAGAAAAAGGACGAGGTTGGATGATTATTGAGCAACTTTCATCACAAAACACAACCTATAAAAAGGACAATTTTATATTTAATATAATACACTTATTCATAAAGATGGGTTTTAGGACTTAAAATTTAGAAAACGCTTATAACTAAAGATGTTGGACATATAACCAATAGCTTACCGTTAATAAGAGTGCACCTAACAACTTTGTGGCAGTGATGGGCTCACGATAGTTTGTGAGTGATTAAAAGTTCGACGGAGAGCGAGAAGTGAGAGGACTATAATTTGAGATGACATTAGAGATTCAAAGCGAACTTTATTTGAACATCTTATAAGTAGTAGTAAAGCAAAGTTCCTAACACATATTCACATTCAATCAACCCATTCAATACACAAAACCTGTATCACCTTGTTTTTATAAGCTTTAGTCTTTTAATTTCCAAACCTAAGTCCAAGAATAATTCATACTCTTAAGCATTCATTTATTAAACTAACTTCCAATCTTAATATACATCCAAGTCAAAGTGAATCCAATCAAATCCTAGGTACATGCGTATCAATCTTTAAGTCATGATCCTTAGCATTAATAACAAATTAAAAGTGAATCTAATTCATTAGGCATCATCTCTTTAAACCTTTTTCTCTTCTAAGTTATTTTCTTTAAGTTAGTTGAAGCAAATGTCTAATATTTCTTCTTTTATGTTTAATAAGCTTCACCCCTAAAGTCTATCTTATTTAATAATTCTTTAGTATTACAATATTTAGGCAAATTAATTAGGATGTGTAATAACTTCTTAAATTTGTGTTCGAGCATTTGGTTACAATAACGAAGGTTCATTCCTTTTAATCTTCCTATCTTTCTTTTAGTTAGGTAGGTGAGACACCATTATCTTCAATCATTTTTTTCACCTCAAACATACTCTAAATTAGCTATAGCATAATAATGATACCTTACATTTCTTTTAATTTGAAAATGTGGATCTTAATCTTCCTTTTGTATCGTGCATATTTCGAATAAGTTGTATTGTGTTAGTGATGCTTTTGTTACAATTTTAAAATAAAATAGAGAAATGAATTTTGATAAAAAGACATAATTAAGATGATATAAAAAATTATTAAATGAAAGATAAAAAAGACTTGTCACTATTATTGCAATAATGTATCCCATAGAAATTATCGGAGCTGTTTTTATCCTCTTTAATTATGATTATGTCTTTTAACATCTAATTCAATACAGTAGTTCCTCTTATGGTTATCAATTTGGCATCTGTACATTGTACCCTTCGAAACTTTCTTAGAGATATTACATCTAAGAATAAGTGGTTTGGAGTTTCTAGTTGCTTTTTTCATAAGAAACATCTATCCACCATTTTCATGTAACATAACCTATCCATCATGTTGATCTTCTGTTTTCATACTAGCCATAGGAAAAATGTAACTTAGGGTGGAAAATTCTTGCTCCAAATCACCTTTTCTACTTCCATTTTCTCCCCTTATTTTAAATAAGTCCCTATAAAGTCATTATTGGATACACTCGAGGGGTGTTTAAGCTAAATGTAGTGATCCATTCTGTTTTTAGCAAGTCTATACTTTAGCAATATATGTCTAATTTTAATAGGAACATTATTTCATTGATCTCTATTAGTCTACACTTTAACCTTAGAGTTGACAGGAAAAGGCTCTATAATTGAATGCATAACTTGAGAGTTAATTAATAGATCCTCATCATTTCAATTTATGAAATAAAGTGACGTTAATTCTCCATTTCCTAATTTGAACTTAATGCTACCAACAACTTCTCCTCTTAACTTAAACAATTGTGTCAAAAACCATGAGTTATAAGGTCTGGTTTTATATGAGAGTGCACCCACTTAACCCACCTGGATTTTTTATTCAGCATTAGTCTCCATTGCCTTTTAGCTATAAAAACCTTATTAGTGAGTTTAATTGGATTAATACCTAAATCACCCTCCTATCTTGGTTTATAGACCTTATTATGAGGCACTATAGTACTATAGTTCCTACCTTGAGCACTACCTTAAAGAAATATATGTTGAGAAATCAGGTCAGGATCTAATCCGAACCGCAGCGGAATAATCACGAAACTTTTTTGTGACTTTTGATTTCCTGAAAACCAAGATCTATTTATTCTATAAAATGATTAACATGAATCATAATAAAGCGGAATTTAATTCGTACCTTATTCCGAAGCTTGATCTTTATCTTGATGCATCCCTCAAACCGTTACCGAAACCGATCCGTCTCAACCACCGTAGCTACACAAGTGTCTGGCCTCTAACGGTATCCACAAAACAAGTTGAGAGAACTCTGTAACTTTTACAGAGCGGATTAAGCATGAAGTGCTAGCTACATAGAGCTTAAGCCTATTTATAATAAGCTTTGGACATTTTAGTAATTTAATTGAAATTAAATACTAATTTCAATTAAACTTTAATTGGAATTACAAATAATTCTAATTTAATACCAATTATGCCCAATAAGATTCAATATCTTATATTGATCCTTATTTATTAAATATCTCATATTTAATCATCAAGTTTCTCAGACTTCATAATCAAGTCTAACTTGATTAAATTAACTTTGTTCTCTCCAACCCATTCTATATGTGAGACCCATTAGGTTCCCAAATATATTAGCAATGATTATAAATTCTAATTCTAATTTATAATTAGAATTAGATAAATTAAAACTCCTTTTAATTTATCTTTAATTCTCTAATTAAATAATTTATAATCATATATCAATATTGGCGTCTAGCAACGCATCATGACCACCCAAATATTTAAAAATGTCAAAGTGATTTTGACTAACCTTTCCGTGCATGATTTTTTTCGTATAATTCAATCCTTTCATCAACCAATATTCTAATTAGACATAGAGCATGGAATTAACGTCTGCTCTATTTTGAGTCCAATTATATTAGTTTTCCGTTATTAGCTATTGATTCAATTAATAATATTTGTAAACTGTTTACAAAATATCATTCCATCTTGTTTTAGGATTTCATGAATCAACATTAATCGAGAACAACGAAACATTCTCCTTAATTATTTTAGGATGATGAATCCTATCTTGATCATTCAACTATCTCCATATAGTTCATGCTACATCCAATGACTATCGTTTAAACGACCTTTGATAAAATATATCACGAATAGTATCAAAACATAGCCCCATATAAGATAACTTTGATGACCTCAAATCAAATGATTACTTATATAATTATCACAATAAGAATTTTATAGACATACAAGTAATGTTCCAAAAGAATTTTTCATATCCGATCTGTTCAGTGAACTTGTTGTCTAACAAGCACCCACACGTTTATCTAAGCATCTCTATACTTTAGCCTATGAGATCGACTACTTCCTTCATAAGAAAAAACAAAACATATAATAGTCTTTTTCCATTGTATTTAATGTTCAATCTTAATAAAACAATGACTAGGAACATTTAGGAATAATACATAAATGTAATATGAATCTCATAATTATAATCTCATTATAATTTTATTTGCAATGTATAATTATCCCATGGACTTTATCATATACATCTAAACATGTACAAGATAAAGAATGCATTTTAAATAATTTGTCACTATATTACAATCAAAACGATTGGTTGCAGGGCATAAACCAACAATTTTACTATCTAAGAGAACATTACTACAAGTTGCATTACTTCCTGAACATTATGATATTTAGTTGGTAAAAGAATTCTATTGCAGTTTGCCTTATGACTTGTTATCTAATACTGTTGTGAGTTATAAATTGGTGTATATCAGGGGTAGGGCGATACATTTTGATGCTGACAAACTTAATACTATTTCGTTTTGTTCAGGCTGAATTGAGGAATACTCCATTCAACCTTCTCAAACAAAATTCTACAATCCTGCACTCTACGCAACATATCCTATAATCCATAATTCCCCTATATATTTTTGACGTGAATCTAGGATAGAAGCATATCTTACTCACGACTTTGATGTGGGGGATTACAATCTTATCTTTTTCCAATTTAAAACTAAGACATAAGCTTATATTAGGAGCACTTGAACTTTTATGCGGTCATCCAAATCGAATTCATAATATAAAATATATTATATTTCTCTACTTTAATCCTACCTGAAATGTCACATAATCTTATTTAATCTTATCGGGAGCCCTTGAACTTTTCTGCGTTCGTCGAACTCCGATTCATAATATAAAATCTCTTATACCTACATTGCTCACAATTTTGATGGCAGCTCCACTATCGCTTTTAACATCCCGACCCAATATTGTATTCGCATAGATTTGGTCTTGTATAATTTATATTATTCTAAAGCTAAATTAGGCCTTTCAATCTAAAAAAATTATAAATTGATTAATAAGTTTTTCATAAATTTATAAAAAAAATAACATTTTTCTTCTTTTTCGGTATATAAATTATGAAACTTACATCCTATCTGAAATGTCACAAAACTCATGTTTTCCGATGTTCGAAATCTTTTCGCTTGACCATTTTATAGAAACAAACGTCTCATCTAATCCGAAGATTGGTTGCTAAGGGTCCAGATTTTTTGTCCAATTTTATGGTATCTTATTGTGTCCAGTAAATCTCAGCCATTTATTTATGTAGGTCATATGTGAGTCTCGCCTAAATAAATATGGATCCTGCAGAAATAAATAGTTGAGATTCACTGGACATAATAAGACACCATAAAATTAAGCAGAGAATCTTATCTCGGTTGCTAAACAGAGAAATGTCATAAATCAGTGGCAGCGCACTAATTTTCCAGAGATAAAATCTTCCTAAGCAGACAAATGTCATAAATCAGTAGCACCGCACTAATTTTCCAGAGATAATATTAGAGTTAATCACTCAGCATTAGCTCAAAGTGAAAGCTGATTATTAATGGACCCCAACTAGTTCTTGAAAACCTTAATCGAGGTTTTATACAAAAATAGTGAGTGGCTAAAACTAAAACTTCCCATTATGCTTATTCAACTTCTGTTGTTGTCTTCTCCATTTATAACATATTCATCAGGCACTAACAATTTGGTCCTCCATTTCCATATGAGGTGTCACCTAAAATTCGGACCAAGTTGAGAATGACTTTTACTCCATATAAACATCGAAAGTGAAGTGTTAACAATGCTAAAGTTTCTGACGTACTATTAGGAAACGGTCCATTGTATGTGATTAAGACATCAAAAAGTAAATAATACTACACTCATTCTATATTAGACTTCAAGATTTTCACTTCGGTTACTGAAGTTGAACGCACTACTTGATCATAGGGGATCGAATTCCTCAGTTCTTGTCAAATCATATTTTCCTTAACCACGATTTGTAGCTCCACTTGACTTTTCTCTTCATTCTTTTCTATATCCCACTTGTTGGGTTCTTCTTTGATACCCCTTTTCCTGTACTTGAAGTATAGTGCAAGTTGGAGGACTCCTAATATGGAACCGACGATACTTGGTGCCTGCAAAAAAGAAAAAAAAAGTTAAGAAAACTGATAAATCATTAAATTGTATATATATTAAAGTATTTAAAAGATTCTTTTTTTTTGTAATTTTTTGGGGTAAAAAAAGAAGAAGAAAGGTACAAACCGCAATAAAGAAGTCAAGGTTCATTAGTCCGAAAATCATCCAAAGAATGGATGAAATTAACGTGAAAAATGATAAGTAGAATGGCATATATTCCACGCTTTTTGTTTCGACCACTGTTTTCTGTAAAAATAAAAGAAAGTTACAAAGTTAGATGAAAACAATTCATCAAATTACGTTCAGCTAAAATATCGGTATTCTCTAGTTATATTCGAACTTGAGAACTTGAGAAGTTACAAAGTTAATAGTTCTTCCCGATACTGGAAAAGTTGGTTTCTTCCACTTGAGAAACTTTAACGTAAACTTGTAAGTGGAAGACTAAATAGAATACGTTGAGCTTTAGTTTGTTAAAGTTACTTGATCTTTGATGAAAGCTAACGAAAGCAGAAGTTTACTAAATCGAACTACAAAACACGAGTTTCATGGGAAGATCAGTTACTCACCAACGCCACTAACGGAGAGCCATACATTACTACAACCGCCACCACTCCGATGCACCCAACAAAGAGCTTGCGATGGTGGCGATCATGACATGCAAATATGGAGAATAGGACAACAAAAACGAAAGACAGAATCGTAAGTATGCTTAGTGCTGCAACCTTCACCTGCATGTGCGAGGACAAGTAATTAGGTACAAGAAGCTAGTTGAGTTCAGATTAATGAATTTTAAGGAGGTTAGCTAGCTTGCCTTCTCTCTTGCTGGAGCAAAACATATGTATATAATGATGAAGACTGACTCAAGAAGTAACCCTATACCATCGATTGTGACCAGAGGCAAGTTTTCCCATCCATAGCTCACCACAGGAGTTCCATAAAAAGTGTAAATAAGGCAGGCTAACACTGAAATGATGTAGGGAATACAAGAAAACTCTTCTGTGTTCTTCTTTCTTATGATCCTCGTGAATGTTAGTCTGCAACCAACAAGTTACAAGAAAAAAACAGTGCATAATCATCAATAGAAGGGTGCTATAATAATGTCAGGATTCTGAACATTACATTGGTGCAGAATAGAGGCACAAAGAAGCTACATTCCCTGAAACAATTCGGAGTTGATATGTGTTAGGTTAGGTTAAACAAATCGAATAAATGGGGGGAAAAAAAGAGAGGAGGCAAAATAAGGAAGTACCTATGACTCCTACTGCTAAGCGAAGAATTGCCATTTTATGTGTAACTCTTGAAGATTAAGATTCTCTCTGAAGTCAAGCAAATGGTTTGCCAACTTCAGGAGAGGAGTGTTTAAGCTAACAGAAACAATGATGTGAGTTATGGAATATTGATGAGAACTCGTCGGGGATTTATAGACATTGGTGGGATTGGTGAGAAAGAAGAATATTTCAGTGGAATGCTTTTGTAAATCTGTGGATGCGATTTACTCACTCGAATACGAGTGTTTTTTATTTTTATATATACACCAGAGAAAGTCTAAAAGTGGAGGAGGAGGCCTCCTACACCTGTAGACCTTCACTATATAATCACTTTCTGCTAAAAAAAGAACTGCAAATTTGTCCTGATATGTTCAATCGTATGAGAGTCCCTAACATTTATATGTTCAATCATATCAAAGAAAAAAAAATCATGTTAGCTGCATTTCATATTTGTTAGTGCTGAGATTTTAAATCTATGTTGTTTCCATATGGACATGTTCTAGTCACGTACAAAATTCAGTCACACGATATCCTCTATTAAAATAACTTAAAAAATAATTCAAAATTTTGTTTTAAAAATTATTG
>JANKYF010000002.1:47526541-47543217 GCA_029829435.1 Erythroxylum hondense | reverse complement strand
ACAACATACATTTATACCCAAATAATCAAGCCATAGGTTTCATGAAATTCATGCATCATAAATCATATTTAATGCACAATTACTTCCAATCCATGCAACTAATTATGAATTCATGCATTAAATTCATAACCAAGGCTTAAAACATACACTTACCTAGTTAAAGCCTCCAACCCTTCAACTCTCCAACTACTTTACTTCCTCTACTTAATCCTCATGCATGGTTCTCATGGAAAGAAGATAGAGGGCTTAAGCTTTCAAGCATGAAGGAAGAACACTTTAGGGAGGAGAAGAGAGTACTTAAGCTAAAGCCAAAGGAAAACCCAAAGAAGGAGAAAATCGATGGAGGTTGAAAAGGAATGAAGGTGTTCGGATGATGAGGAGAAAATGAGCAATAACTCTTCTTTTTCATCCCTTTAATGTGAAGTCACCGAAAACACAAGGAGAGGAAGAAGACAAAAGCATTTATTCATTTAGGACACTTGGCATATAGAACAAAAAGACAAATTAGGCTAAAAAACAAAATAAGTAATAGGATTTGTTAAGAACCCTAATGAAATTTGACCCATTCAAGTCCAATGGCCCTCATTTCAATCCCAGAATAATATACCCAATATTGTAGTGCCATTGGACAGCAATTTTCGATATCGAAAATCAACCGGTATGCTATTTGGCGATTTTTTCCGGTCCGGGAAGTTTCTCCGAAAAATTTCAGAAAAATTTCTAAAATTCCCTTAAAATATAAAACACACAATGGATCACTCAAAATAATTTTTCAAACACATTTTCCACGTTAATCACAATAAAATTCCGTTTAGGCCCAAATACCGGGAAATATCATGAATGCTTGTACAGTTATTTTTTATGTGCAAAAATTCACTATTCACCAATACCAGTATGCATGGAAATTCCTAATTAGTCCCAATCATTCTCATCCTTTACTAAATTACGATTTTACCCTTCCCGTCGGGGGTGAGATGTTACAATAATTGTTCCTATGAGGTCTATATGTGTTAATAATTACCAACTTTCTATATCTAATCTAACAAAATTAATGATTAAATTAAAAGGAAAGATTAACTAAAATAAAATCACCAATCTAAAATGATAGACCAAAGCAATAAATAAGATGAATCAATCAATTAATAAATAAGATCTAGATGTAAAATCCCTTTAAACCTTTCTATGGGATATCCATCTTTTTACAGTTATCATAGGCACACCCTCATACTCCCCTGGGAGGATATGTAGGTGTCACTCATACAACATAAAACAAAGGAACTATAGCGTTTAATGACAAGCTTGAATGAAATTCAAAAAAATAGATATTATTTTTCATTCCAAACTGAGTTGCAAATAAAATACATTATTCACACTGAAGTTATTATAACACGTCTCAAATTCAAAACCATCCTATATTATAGATGTTACAAACTTTGTACAGAAGATCAACAGACTCAATTATCAAATACAAACCAAAAACAAACTCAAAATACATTTTTATCAAAACAAAACTCAAACTCCATTGGCTATTGTAGTTGACTCGTCTCAATATTTATAATCTTCGCTCTAAACCTGCATGGGACAAATCCATCGTTCTAAGCATATAACTTAGTGACTAATAACTAATCTATGTTTAACCACCATAGATACAGAATCATGTGATAGGATAATCATCTCAATATAATGAATTTTAGAAACATGGTATGATTTATTAAAGAAAACACTTCGCATGCTAAAGTCAATCACTTCAATAACAGAACAGAATATACATAATATAGAACTAATTTTCAGAATAGGGTGTTAAGCCATCAGATCAATTATGGTTTTTTTTGTATCAAAACTTGTCAGAGATCATAATACAAAATCATATGATTGTTAATCCATTTACAGAAGCAGGTTACGGGAATTATATAGGAGAGACTGAAGTCTTAACACCGAAATGTCCAGGAGAGACCGAAGTCTCGACACTGAAGTGTCTAGAAGAGACTAAAGTCTCGACATCGAAGTGTCACAGGAGAGATAAAAGTCTCGACACTGATTTCCATAAGAGAAACCAAAGTCTCGACATCGAAGTGTCACAGGAGAGATAAAAGTCTCGACATCAAAGTGCCACAAGAGCAGCTACAAATCCTTCTAGGCATGCGTATTTACCCACAACTAGGACATAACAAATTCAAAAACAGAAATGTCTAAAATTCAATACATATATCATTCGTTGGTTTCATGCCAAAAATTCAAATATATTAATCCAACAGCTTTGCAAATCATTCAATGGATCAAAATCAGTATCAAACAAAACAATCAAAGCAAAACAATCAAAAATTTCGTACTAAATTACTTACAAATATTCATCAAGATTTACTTATAGATAAGACCATCTAAATGTTCGAGTTATGTAAATATAGTGCCCTAGAAAGCAAATGTATTTACATGTAACTTTATCTTCTTCAGTCACAGTTTTGTAATGAAAATATTTATTATTAATAAAACAAAAAAGTTTGGTTTTATTTGTGTGAGCATTATATATCTAGTCAAGAGGTACCAAGATTCTTTTGTAAGTAATATACATATATATAGAGATGGATAGGAAACATGTATATTATAAGAATCAAAATTAATGAATTCATAGTTGAATAATTAAGTTGATCGCTTGATTATGGATTAGACTGTAGTGTTGCGATTTATCTCCATATAAATAAAGGTGTTTACATAAAGGGAATGATGACTTTCATATCATGATAGTAGTTGACTATATATAATGGCACTATTAAATGAATCTGGAATCAAGTATGTTTTCAAAAATAAAGTGAGTCGTTACTTTAATCTTAAAACATACAACTTAAGCATTCGCTTATTATGGACCATAATCTTGATGAGTGGTGAACTCATATGTGTTTCATCATAATTCTTGATATGATCATAATAGATTTTTACAGAGTATTAATCCAGGGTATGCATGTTAAAATTATTAATGAAAACATGTATCAGGCAACATTCACTCAAATAAAGAGTTTATAGTCATATCATCACTTTTAGATATTTTAAGGAGATTTGGTATTTAAATTGGAGCCAGTAGTTTGATGGACTAGCTACCCATCAAGTTTTAATACCAAGATCAGATCTTGTGTGTGAATCACCATATAAAGTAAAACGGGAGATCTAGAAGAAAAAACTAATATAAGGGCAAAATAATAATTTTACCTCTTTATTGTGCGGATGACTATAATAAGGTTCAAAATTGGGTTTGCAATTGGACATGAAATATGTGTTCTTATAATATTTAATAATTCAAGAGTTCAACTAACTATCTTTAGTAGAATGACATTTAGTTAATAAGCTAGAATTAATTCTAATGAACCAACTTTCTTTAGTAGAATGACATTTAGTTAATAAGCTAGAATTAATTCTAATGAGATTAAATTAATTCTAGGCTTATTGGAAGTTGAATTATCTAAATTCAAGAAGATTCCCCACTTGGATTCAAGGAGGTTATCAAGCAAAGTAAGAAATATAAATGGAGGTTTTAGAAGCCCATAATTGAGTGTTGGGCTTGTACTAATTAATGATTTAGTAGAAGCTCAAATGTAAATTTAGAAATAGTCTAGACTTTGGTTTAATTTGATTAATTAAATTAAAACAAAATTTTTAAGAAAGTAAAGTGCAATTTTGTTTTTTGTTAAGGCTAAATGTGCAGCTGCACATTTAACATTAAATTGCTAAATAAAGATGGTCTTTATTACTGTTTATCATCATTAAATGGAGCTATGAACTTAGCATTAAATAGTTTAATTGTTATCTTTTAATGATAGCATGTAACCTATTCGCATTCATTTGATTAAAGAAGAAAGATGTACATTGGATGGACCATCTTCCTTCTTTCATCATCAAAAACGAAATTGATAGGTCTCATTTAGGTTAATAGACTTTTCATATAGTCATCTTAAAGGCAAATGAGAAGAGTCTCATTTAATGGCATCGTTATGATTGATTAAATGAACAAATGATGCATTGGATGGAAAACTCTTCTTTCCTTTTTTGTTACCCAAAAGTGTGAGGGAGTAAGAAGCTCCTATCTTACATGAATGAATAAATCAAAAATTGCATGAGAGTGTCTCATTCTTGGCCTTCTTTCTTCTAAGAAAATTCTCCTCCAAAGTTCCTTTCCCATTAAAGGATCTTGTTAACCAAGTTGTCCAAGAAGAATAAGTGGTAGATCAAATTGGTCGTGTATACAATATTGAGAAGAGGAAACAATAATAAGAAGACGAGGATACATCACTTAGAAGAGGATAGATTGCCGAGGATAGATAGTGCAACAAGTAGTTAAAGCTGTAGTGAAGGCGACGGTATTGTAATCTCTATCTTGTTTACGTTTATTATTATCTTTATAGCATATCATGTATAGATTGGCATGATGATTTGGATATATTGCTTCCACTGTAATTTAGATTTGTAAAAAGTTTTGAAATCTACCCTTTCTCTAAATATGGCATGCTTTATTTTTCCGATACAACATTTATGATGATGACGTGATTAAGTTGGTGATGTGATTGCTCTAACATGCCATTATTATAGGTTATGTACTAAAATATCCTTAGGATGTTTTGGTATGTACGCTATAGTAGTAGGATGTAGCAATTTTGGTATCAAAGAATAGTATGACATCCATAGGAATATACAAGAATATTAGGTATAAAATATTATGAGAAATGTAAGTAATAATTTAAGTTATTATCTATTATAGGTCATTTGCTATAGGTGATCAAATGGAATAGTCAGCTAACATGGAGTCTGTAGGAGCCAATAGAGAATCTCCAATACCTGAGTTTGCACAAATACCTTCGAGAATCCTAGAGAGGAGGGAAAGGAGATAAGATAAGCTTTGGAAGTAGGGGGATGTAAACTTCTACGGAAGTACAAACCCTACTAAGGCAGAAAGTTGGCTAGAGAGAACTGAAAGAGTGTTTGATCAAATGGATTACGAGTCAGATAAGGCAGTACCAGTGGTGGAAGACTATTCTAGACAGTACCACTAGACCTTGTAGTTTGAGTTAGGAAGATTTTCTGAGGATGTTTCAAGAGAATTATATGCCTAATATTTACCTGGATAGAAAGATGAAAGAATTTCTGGATCTAAAATAGGGCAAAATGTCAGTGGCAGAGTATGAGGTTAAGTTTGACAAGCTGATGCGATATGCTACTGCCTTCATTCCTACCAAGGAAGATAAGTGTAGGAGATTTAAAGATAGGTTGAAGATGGAAATTCAGATAAGGCTAGCAATTACCAACTTTAGCAGTTTTCCTGAGCTCAGAGCAGTCTCTATCCAAATAGAGCAATTATTGAGATACTATCAGGGAGATCTCAGGCAAGAGTCTAAATAGAAGAGGCACGGTGAAATTCAAGGTAGTTCTGGTAGGAAGTTTAGTAAGTTCCAGAATAAATCCTTCCGACCATCGACTAGATCAAAATAGCTGGGATTCGGATAGAGGGATAGCTTTATACAGACTAGAAGTGGAAAAGGTGCAGTGTCAGGTCAATTACCTCCTTCTAAGCACTATGTGAAGAAGCACAGTGGTGAGCGTTGGAGATTTTCCGGAGCTTGCCTTAGATACTGCTCTTTTGATCATCAGATTAAGAATTGTCCTACTATTATTGGAGCTCAGTCTGGAATGAGAGTGGGATCAATAAGTGAGAATACTATTCAGTAGAGCCGAGCTAGTAGGGCTAGTTAGAGAGGACGAGATAGAGGTAGAGTGAGTTCTAGAAGTCCTTTTATCAGGACTTAAGTGTGGAGTAATCAACCACAGTCTCAGGCTAAAATGTATGCTATGACCAGACAGAAGGCTTAGGAATCTCCGGATGTCATTGCAGCTGCGTTGTTTATTGTTGATTATGAAGCATTTGCATTGCTAGATCCTATATCTACGCATTCTTTTATCACACCACATCTGACATCTAGGTTGCATTATGATAGAGAAGAATTGAAATATGGATTATAGTTGAGTACGTCGATAAGTAATACCACAATAATAAGAGAAGTTTACAAGAGGTATTTGATTAGAATTAATCAGGAAAACTTGGTCATATTACTTTTAAGGGAGATAGATATCATCCTAGGTATGGATTGGCTCACTGCTCATAGGGCCATCATGAACTGCCATACTAAGGAGGTGGTATTAGAATCTCCTAATTACTCGAGAGTCGTTTTCAGAGGTATTAGTCAAGCAGTGCCTGCCAGGCTGATCTCATTCATGAGTGCTTTGAGGTTGATGCAAGGTGGATGTGAGGCTTATCTAGCCCATGTTATAGATACACTAGCTGAGAAGAATGTGCACAACATTCCTATTGTTAGGGAATTCCTAGATGTGTTTCCCAACAAATTATCTGGTTTACCTCCGAATTGAGAAATAGAGTTTACAATCGACTTCATTCCAAGTGCTACTCCTATATCTGTTTCTCCATAAAGAATGGCACCTATAGAACTAAAAGAATTGAAGGCTCAGTTATAGGAGTTATTGAAAAAAGGTTTTATCAAACCCATTGTATCATCATAGGGAGCTCCAATCTTATTTGTGAAGAAGAAAGATGGAACTCTGAAACTATTTTTCGATTATAGGAAACTGAATCGAGTAATAGTGAAGAAAAAGTACCTGCTGCCTAGAATTGATGACTTGTTTTATCAGTTATAGGGAGCTCAAGTGTTCACTAAGTTAGAATTGAGATCTGGGTACTATCAATTGAAGGTAGAAGAGGGTGATGTACTAAAAAGTGCATTCAGAAGCAAGTATAGGCATTTTGAGTTCTTAATAATGTCATTTAAGTTAATTAAAGCAGCAGTTGCATTTATGGCTTTGATGAACAATGTGTTTCAGCCCTACCTGAATCAATATTTGATTGTGTTTATTGATGACATCTTAGTGTATTCAAAGAGCACAGAAGAACATGTTGAGCATCTGAGGGTGATCTTACAAGTTATGAGGGAGAAACAGTTGTATGCCAAATTCAGTAAGTGTGAATTTTGGCTAGATCAAGTAGTATTTCAGGGTCATACAGTATTTGGACAATGTTGAAGTTATGCAAATATAGTGCCCTGGAAAGCAAGTATATTTACATATAACTTAAGTTTCTTCCAGTTATTTTTTAATGAAAATATTTATTACTAATAAAACAAAAGAGTTTGGTTTTATTTGTATGAGCATTATATATCTAGTCATAAGGTACCAAGATTCTTTTATAAGTAATATACATATACATGGAGATGTGTGGGAAACATGTATATTATTATAATATAAAATAATTGATTCACAGTTGAAAAATCAAGTTGGTCCCTTGATTATGGTTTAGACTGTAGTGTTGTGATTTATCTCCATCCAAGTAAAATAGTTTACTTCAAGGGAATAATAAGTTTCATATCATGATAGTAGTTGACTATCGATAATGGCACTAATAAATAAATCCATAATCAAGTATTTTTTCAAGAATAAAGTAGGTTGTTACTTTAGTCTTAAAACATACATTTTAGCACTTGCTTATTATGGACCACAATCTTGATGAGTGGTGAACTCATAAGTGTTTCATTATAATTCTTGATATGATTAGAATGGATTTTTATAGAGTATTAATCTAGAGTCTGCATATTGGAATTATTAACTGAAACATGTATCAGGGAACATCACTTAAACAAAGAGTTTATAGTGATATCATCACTTCTAGATGTTTCATGGAGATTGATGATTAAACTGGCGCCGGGAGTTTGTTGACTAGCTACCCATCAAGTCTTAACACCAAGATGAGATATTATGTGTTAATCATAATATAGAGTAAAACGGGATATCTGGAAGAAAAAACCAATATAAGGGTAAAACAATAATTTTACCCCTTTATTGTACGGATGGCTATAATAAGGTTCATAATAGAGTTTGCAATTCGACATCTTATTTGAAATATGTGTTCTCATAATATTTAGTAATTCAAGAGTTCAACTAATTGTCTTTAGTGGAATGAAATTTAGTTAATAAGCTAGAATTAATTATAATAGGATTAAATTAATTATGGGCTTATTGGAGCTTAAGTCCAATAAGATTCCCCTTTGGCTTTAAGGAAGGTTATCAAGCAAGGTAAGAAATATAAATGGAGGTTTTAAAGCCCATAATTGAATGTTAGGATTGCACTAATTAACGGTTAATTAGAAGTCCAAATGAACATTTAGAAATTGGCTAGACTTTGTTTCAATCTGATTAATCAGATTAATTAAATTAAAACCAAATTCTTAAAGAAATGGAAGGTGCAATTTTGGTTTGATTAGGGCTTAATGTGCAGCTGTACATTTAACATTGAATTGCTAAATAAAGATGGTATTTATCTTTCTTTATCAACATTAAATGGAGTAATGATCTTACCATTAAATGGTTTAATGGTTGTCTTTTAATGATGGTATGTAATGTAACCTTTTAGCATTCATTTTATTAAAGATGAAAGAGGTGTACTTGATGGATGATCTTCCTTCTTTCATCATTAAAACTGAAATTGACATGTCATTTTAGGTTATTGGTCTTTTCATATAGCCATCTTAAAATAAATGAGAAGAGTTTCATTTAATGGCTTCTTTATGTTTGATTAAAGAAATAAGTGATGCATTAGACGCTCTTCTCTTCTTTCTTTTCATGCATAACTGAAATTGACAAGGTGTAAGAGATGTTCTTACATTTTTAAACTCTCTCTCCTTTCTTGGATGTGTTAACCGAAATTTGTATGAGAGGTGTCTCATTTTTGTCTTCTTTTTTCTAAGAAAAAACTTCTCCAAAGTTTTCTTCTCCTTTCCCACAAAAGGATCTTATTAACCAAGTTGTCCAAGAAGAGCTAGTGGTAGATCGGATTGGTCGAGGATACAATATTGATAAGAGGACACAATAACAAGAAGAGGATACATCACTTAGCAGAGGATATATTTCCAAAGATAGGATAACACAGCGAGGAGTTAAAGCTATAGTGAGGGAGAGTAATATAATCTCCATCTTGTTCTTATGATAATTATTTTCATATACCGTATCATGTATGACTTGGCATGTTGATTTGGTTAACTTGCTTCCACTGTGTTATGATTTTTAAAAAAGTTTTGAAATCTACCGTTTAACCAAATCTTGTATGTTTTCTTTGCCGATCCAATAGATAAGGCATACAAGTGGATACAAAGAAGATAGAAGCAGCAATAAATTGGGAAGCTCTGAGGAATGTATCAAAAATTTGAAGTTTCCTAGGATTGACTGGATATTTTTTCGAGGGTTTCTCGATGATCTTAAAGTAAATCATTTATTAATATAGAAATCACGTAATATATAAAATACACAAGAAGGGGGTTGAATTGTGTAAAATTTTCAAAAATATTAATCTTTAGGAATTTTTTAAATTTCTTTACAAAATTCAGATGATCACAAACACAATTCACTAAAGTCGGTGAGTAATGCAATCTTAAGAATTATTATCTACTCTTCTAACAACAAGAAAATTAAAAGATAAGGGTTAGAGAATAGACATCACGATTTTATACTAGTTTACCCTTAACCGTGGGCTACGTCCAGTCCTCAGAGTTTGTCTAAGAGTTCACTATACTCTTCAACTTTACAAGTATTCTTTCTACACTTGCAGAGCCTCTTCAAGTCTCTCTCACAAAGTATTCGTTATTTGCTATCTTAGCCTCTCCAGGCTCTAACCTTTCTTCCTCTCTAGGAAAGATATTTTTGAGCTTCACGTTACAAATGTATTCGGTCTCTATCTTTCGCACTTTGAGTACAGTGTTTCTCTAAGTATTATACAATTAGATTTTATCTCCTGTAAAAATGTTATTTAATTTACGACTAGAACTAGTATTTATAGCCTACATCTTCAACTATCTTCTTAAGAAACTGCTTTTTAAATCTTCTTGAAATCGTTAACAATTGAGTCCTGTAACTAACTCCAACTAATTAACTGACTGATGTTCTAAAATAGTTTCCTTCTTCTTCGTCTGGTACTATACTTCTTCAAGTGTTGCTTCTTCTAGTATCGCGCTTCTTTTATTATCACGCTTCTTCTATTATCACGCTTCTTCTGGTGTTGACCTGCATCTTCTTATCATGACGTGTATCTTCTTATGATGACGTGTGTCTTCTTGTGATGACTTATTTCTTCTTGTGATGACGTGTATCTTCTTGTGATGAAGTGTATCTTCTTATGATGACGTATATCTTCTTATGATGACGTGTATCTTCTAGTGTTGACCACGCATCTTTTAATGTTGACCACGTATCTTCTTGTGATGATGTGTATCTTCAGGTGTTGACCATGCATCTTCTAGTGTTGACCATGTATCTTCTTGTGATGATGTAGGTGGCTAAATGAGCTTCCTCTAGAATTTCTTTCCTTAAATCATCCACATTAGGCACATATAATCTCTGTTTTAACTATAATGTTTCATTTCTCCATACAAATTCATAATTTGTATTTATCTTAACTTTTTCAATTAGTTTCACCATTTCAGGATCTTTGCTCTGAACTCTTCTAATTCGATCATGCAACATTGGTCTCAACTTTAGTGTGGCTATTAATGCTTCATTATGCTCTAGATTTAACTCGACATTTAAAGCTCTTAATTGGATTAAGCTCGGCAACCTCAATAACTAAATTTGAGCTACATTACTATTAGACTTCTGACTCAAAGCATTAGCCACCATATTAGCTTTTCCCAGATGATACTCAATTGTACAATCATAGTCTTTCAATAACTCTACCCATCTCCTCTGCCTCATGTTCAATTCTTTCTAACTTAATAGATACCTCAAACTCTTATGATCAATGTATATCTAGAATGTCTCTCCAGATAAATAATATCTCCATATCTTTAGAGAAAAAACAACTGCAGCAAGCTCTAAATCATGTATTGGATAATTTATCTCATGAGACCTTAGTTGTCACATTGTATAAGCTATCACCTTGCTATACTGCATCAATACACATCCCTATCCTTTATGCGAAGCATCATTGTACACTACATATCCTCAAGTTCCTGATGCAATAGTTAACACTAGTGCTATAGTCAACCGATGCTTCAACTCAGAACTTTACTAACATTCATCATTCCATTTGAAGACTACATTCCTCCTCAGAAATTTAGTTAAAGGGGCTGAGATATGTTAAGTCAAGAAGACTTCACTTCTATTAATTTTGATGATGATCAAATGTTAGAAGTGTGTGAATTATTTTGAAGAGTTTGATAAATGCACAGAAAAATGTAAGCGACATATAGTAAAACCTAAAAGATGTGAAGTTAACACCAGAAGATACGTGGTAAACACCAGAAGATGTGTGGTCAACAAAAGAAGATACATGTCATCACAAGAAGATACGTGGTCATCACAAGAAGATACATGTCATCACAAAAAGATACACGTCATCACAAGAAGATATATGGTCAACACCAAAAGATGCATGGTCAAAACCAGAAGATACAGATCATCACAAAAAGATACACGTCATCACAAAAAGATACACGTCATCATAAGAAGATACACGTCATCACAAGAAGATATAAGTCATCAGAAGAAGATACACGTCATCATAAGAAGATACAAGTCATCAAAAGAAGATACATATCATCATAAGAAGATACACGTTATCATAAGAAGATACAAGTCAACACTAGAAGAAGCGTTATAACAGAAGAAGCAGGATAACTGAAGAAGCGTGATACCAGAAGAAGCAACAAAAGAAGAAGTATAGTACCAGACGAAGAAGAAGGAAACTATTCTAGATCATCAGTCAGTTGGTTAGTTGGAGTTAGTTACAGGACTCAACTAATAATGGTTTCTATAAGATTCAAGAAGTAGTTTCTTAAGAAGACAGTTGAAGACTTAGGCTATAAATACTACTTATAGTCGTAATCGTATAGATTGTACAATGATTCTTTGAAATCTTCATTGGATATAGTTCTGACTTCTCATCTCGCAGAATGCCATATAGTATTCGTTCTTTATGATTGAGAAGATGTATTATCTGATTGTTTATTGGTATAGGCTCCACTTGTACCTTGACTACCTTCTTAGAAGGTTCTCTGATAATAATTGAACTTCTGTTTAGAACAGGTACTGATTCTTCTATAGTCTTCATTTCCAAATCCTTTTTATTGATTGTTTGAGAAGGATTGTAAAGTACTAATTGTTGTTCAACTATCTGTGCCTTCTGTTGAACATCAGATGAAGAAACCTTTTTCTGACTAAGCTTCATCTTCTTTTGTTCTTCTGCTAGTTTGGAAGAAAGTTGTTTTTGGGGCTTCTTCCTCTCAAATACTAACTTTCTTTTTATCTCTGTCTCTCTAGATGAATTTGTTCATTGACTTTGCAAAATAGAGACAATTGATTTGGTAGGCTGCTGTCGTTTCTCTTACTTCTTAGAATCTTCACTAAGAATCAGAGCTTTCTGCTTCTTCTGTTCTTGTTATCATAAGGTCAATAATCTTGATGACCTTCTTGACTGTTTGAAATTTTCTGATTGAAGCGTCTTAGCCTTCCTCATCAAAGACATTTGTTGTATTGATTGTTGAACCCAGCTTTCCTCTCTCTGTAGAATCCTCTTAGCTTGTATTGACACATCAAACGATTGTTCAGTTTTTTCTTCTACAGATTCTCTTCCTATCTATCGAGGTTTTGTTTCTCTTTCAAACGTAACATGTTCACTCTTGCTTCATCTTACTATAGGCGCCCCCTCAAACTTTTCTTTCGGTGTAAAACCCATATCCGCTTTAGCTTCAAACTTTATTCCCATTTTGAGAATAGTAGTGGCATTAATAACACTCTGCACATCCATTTTTACCCTGTTATCTCTATCAAGTAAGATTCTAGATTCTCTAAAGAATCTTCTCAACAACATGTCGTAAGGTAAAGAACTAGAAGAATCTCCCTAAGATTTTATCATGTACTTTAAAATCAAGTACAGAAGATTAATGAGTTGGTGATTAAGTAGATGAAATAAACAATGTTCATCATTCATTGTCACCATGTCCTTTGACCCTACTCTTAGTAGAACACAGTGCATAAGCAGTGAATGTAGAACCTTGGGCTTTGAAACAAGGGTTAAAACCTTCTTGACTCCTAGATCACTACTTCCATATAGTTGACGATTAATGTGCACTTTATTTACACGACCTTGAGTAATCCATTTGATATTATTAAATAGCTTTGCTCCAATACTTAGACATGAAATGGCCTACTCGACGTAATCTTATGTGACTATAATCGACAACCATCTACCATTGATTTTAAGGTGTTGTCCACCACCTTTGCATTCTTCCAGAATTCATATATCTCATTCAAATAGGCCTTTTCACGAATGTTGAAGAAATTTTTCCAGCCAACTGCTTCAATTTTTGGTTCAATTTCCATCTGATTTTGCTTCAAGGAAGTGAAATCAACGTGTCTCCTATAGATAAGAGATTTCTCCATTTTTTATATGAAACAAATAAACACTAAACAGACAAATATATTTTGCTTAATGTAGCGAGGTTAGTATCTAAAAATAAGAATATGAAACGAGAAGAACTTGAAGTTTAGAATAGAGTATTGAATCGTCTTTGTTGAGAGCATTAAAGAGTCAGTTTCAAATTTTTTTAAGAAAATTCTAAAGTATAAGGTATTTTAGAATCTTGAGAAGATTTCCTTCTTATACATACTCCTAAAAAGTTACTGTTCATAACTTACCGTTAATATTTACTTGAAAACATATGACCTTTTATGTTCTTCTTATACGAATCGTCTGGGTCATGATGTGTCACACGAATGTTCATTCGGCATTACCATATTCAAGTTTCATCTTGTTTCCTTGAATCTATCTTCACTCAAAGCTCTAGTGAAGATATCCGCCCTTTGTTGATTCATCTCAACAAATTGTAGATTGATGATTCCTCTCTATACATAGTCTCATATAAAATGATGTCTAACTTCAATATGCTTTACCCTTGAGTGTTGTATTGGATTATTTGATAGATTGATAGCACTTGTGTTGTCACAGAAGATTGGAATTTGATCTTCTTGTATAGAATAATCCTCTAACTGATACTTAATCCATAACGTCTGGGAACAACAACTTGTAGCTAACATGTATTCAGCTACAATTTTGCCAATTCTAACTATTTTGCCTTACTGGTTGTCTCCAAAAGTTACTGATACTCCTTGCTTATTTTGAACGACTAGGAACATAGACCTTCTTCTCATCATATGTCGCAAGCATCCACTATCCAAGTACCATCGGTGCTAGTTGCTTTTTCCAAGAAAGGAGATCTGTAGTATATATTATATCTTTCTTAGGTACCCATATATTCATAGATCTTTTGGGTTTAGACTTATAATTATTCATTGAGTAATAAGAATATTGTTTCTTTTTCTTTCTATTAGCAAAAAAACTCTTTTTATGACAAACAATACTACTATTAAACCCTAAACCACTCTTATCATTTGGATGTCTATATTTCCCAATCATATCATTCATCCTTTTTATACTTTCAGTAAATATTGATAAATCTGCTGAGAGACTGTTAGTCCATTGTTTTAGTTGATTAATTTCCACAGATCTATCTACAGTTACTTTCTTTTTCATATCTTCTACTTGTTTCTTAAGGCTGTCATTTTCTTTTTCTAAGACTTCTATATTCTTCAAACTTTCAGCAAATATCTTTTTCAATATCTTATATTGTTTTACTATAGCATGTGAATCTTCTAACAATTCTAAATAAGCATCCTGAAGTTCATTAAAGTCAGAAGTTACCTCATCATCACATTCCTTTTCAGCTACCAAGCATATATTTCCTTATTCTGATGTTTCTAAGTCGGAGTCATATTTAGACGAATCCAGATCTTCCCAAGTTGCCATCACGCTCTTTTTGTTTTCTTTACTTTTCTTCTGTTTTCTTTTGAGCAATGGGCATTCAGACTTGTAATGTCCTAGTTTATTGCACTCATAGAAGATGATAGAACTTTTCTCATTCTTTGAATCGTTTTTGCTATTCTTCTTAAAAGAAAAGTCTTTATGCCCCTTTTCTTTCCTTTTCCACATCCTCCTATTCTTTCTTGAAATGAAGGATAGTTCATCATCATCTTTACTTGAATCTTGATCAAATTCACTAGCATCATGATTCTTTATTTCTTTAATCTTTAATGCTTTTAAAGATGTGCTTCTATTTTTCTATATCTTCTGATTCTTTTGACTAGCCTTTAATGCGATAGATTTATGTAACATCCCATCCCCATATTAAGGGTTAGAATTTAAATTTCAATAATGGAGAGAATAGCAATGTGAGATTTAGAAAAATTTGCATTTCATGATCAGCAAAATGTCAGCATACATGCATGTGGATTTGAATCTTGGACACATGAAAATAATTGTACATGCACTCATTGACATTCCATGTCTATTGAATAGTAATAGAATAGATTGAGAATTGAGGTTATAGTGAATGAGTAGAATGAAATGGAGTAGAAAGACTAGAAATAAAAGTTTAAGTGATGGATTTAGTGAAGGAAAACACAATGGAGAAGTTTACTGAAAATATATAGTATGGAATTTTTTGGATAGTGGAGTAGAAAGTTATGGTCCTTATAAGGGGAGATGCTCAAGAGCATAGATGCATGGCCTGCAAAGATATATCGTCTGTAAAGACGTATCGTCTGTGATGATGTCATATCATCTTAAGTTGACTCTGCTTTGTCTTAAGAGTTGCATTGCCTTAAGTTGGCATTGCTTAGTCTTAAGTTGACTCTACTTCATCTTAAGAGTTTCATTGTCTTAAGTTGACTTTGCTTTGTCTTAACTTGATTTTGTTTCAATTGCTCTTTGCTTCATCTACTCTTTACTTCGTCTGCTTTTCGCTTCGTCTGCTCTTTGCTTCAGCTGCTCTTTTCTTCTTCTGCTTTTCGCTTCATCTTCTCTTTGCTTCGTCTACTCTTTGCTTCGTTTACTCTTTGTTTCGTCTGCTATGTGCTTCGTCTGTTTTTCTCAATTCGTCTCACCCTTCGTCTTAGGTTGACTTTCTATTTCATCTTACGTTGACCATAACATCTTCTGGTCCAAATTTGACACCCTAGACGATAGAACTTGTCTTCAAAGCCTTCTTTAAAGTTTTAGATCTCAAAGTTCTCTTTGAAACTGTCCTAAGATGATCTCAATTCGATATCTTTAGAGGGATTTATGCTAATTGTAAAACAGCTGCGGTGTGCTGTTCATTTTCTATCTTCTAGTCCCACTTTTGACTCTACAAATGATAGAATTTGTCTTCAAGGTCTTCATGAAGGTTGTACATCTTGAAGTCCCCTTTGTAACCATCTAAAGAACTACTTGATCTGATATCTCTAGAGAGAGTTATGCCTTTTGTAAAAATAGCTTCTGTGTACTGTTCATTTTGTATCGTCTGGTCTAAATTTGACTCTCTAGGCAATAGAATTTGCCTTCAAATCTTTATAAAAGTTATAGACCTATAAGTCATCTTTCAAACCATCCAACAATGACCTTGATCCGATACCTATATAGAAAGTTATGCCAGTTGCCCTAAAAGAAAAAGGTTCAATATGATTGAGGACAGAACCTTGTTTGATTCTTTCAGCCTTAACCTTGTCATCTGACCTCCAATTGGAGTGATTCTTAGACCAATAGATTC
>JANKYF010000002.1:47424222-47437027 GCA_029829435.1 Erythroxylum hondense | reverse complement strand
CGCGGAAATCTTTTACCTACAACATATTCTGTGACGTTTTTTGTGACGTTTTTTAAAACATCGCAGATTCCATTCTGTGACGTTTTTTGGACATTCTGTGACGTTTTAAAAACGTCACAGAATGCCTTATTTTCTTGTAGTCTAGGTTTATCTTTTGCCTCAAGCTGTACTTCATGTATTTTCAATGAACCAAGAAATTCGTCTAACTTCAGCTTACTTAAATCCTTGGCCTCTTATATTGTTGTTACTTTGGGTATCCATCTTTTTGGAAGACTTTTGTGAATCTTTCTGACATGATTTTGATTATCGTAGATTCTCCTAAGAGCTTTAAGTCCAAACATCTGATCAATAGTCTCATCATCTTTCATCTTGAACAGTTCATACTGATGAACAAGAATACTAATCTTGGACTCTTTCACCTGATTTATGCCTTCATGTGCAATGGCGAATGTGTCCCACATTTTCTTTGTAGATTCGCATCCATGAATCTTATCATATTCACTTCTGCTTAGGGCATAACTTAAAAAGAACTTGGCCTTTGAGTTTAACTGAAATCTAGCTTTCTAATTGGCTGACCATTTGCCACTAGAGATGCTATTGCCTTTGTCGTCTGTTGGTGTATATGGACCATTCTCAATGATATCCTAAAGATCAATATGTGTAGATTCTATAAAGAGCCACATCCTTTCCTTCTAATAATGATAATCTTCACCATTGAATGTAGGAGGTCTTGTGACCGAGGCACCTTCAGCTATAAAAACATGTGATTCAGCTATAGAAACAATGTTTCTTGGAAACCTCGCTCTGATACCAACTGAAGTAAACTGGTTAACATAGATATCATGTAATATGTAAAATACACAATTGTGTAAAATTTTCAAACATATTAATCTTTTAGAATTTCTTGAATTTCTTTACAAAATTCACATGATCACAAACACAATTTACTAAAGTCGAAGAGTAATGCAATCCTAAGAAATATTATCTACTCTTCTAACAAGAAAATAAAAAGATAAGGGTTAGAAAATAGATGCTGCGATTTTATACTAGTTCACCCTTAACCTTGGGCTACGTCCAGTCCTCAGAGTTTGTCTTAGATTTCACTATACTCTTCAAATTTACAAGTATTCTTTCTAAATTTCCAAAGCCTCTTCAGGTCTCTCTCATAAAGTATTCTTTATTTGCTTTCTTAGCCTCTTCAGGCTCTAGCCTTTCTTTCTGTCTAGGAAAGATATTTTTGAGCTTCACGTTACATATGCATTCTCTCTCTTTCTTTCGCACTTTGAGTACAACGTTTCTCTATGTATTACACAATCATATTTTCTCTCTTGTAAAAACATTATTTAGTTTACTACTAGAATAGTATTTATAGCCTAAGTCTTCAACTGTCTTCTTGAGAAACTGCTTCTTGAATCTTTTAGAAAACGTTATTAGTTTAGTCTTGTAACTAACTCCAACTAACTAACTGACTGACATTTTAGAATAGTTTCCTTCTTCTTCATCTGGTACTATACATCTTCTAGTGTCGCTTCTTCTAACGTTGACGTGTATATTCTTATGATGATGTGTATATTCTTGTGATGACGTGTATCTTCTTGTGATGACGTGTATCTTCTGGTGTTGACCACGCATCTTTTGGTGTTAACCACGTATCTTCTTGTGATTACTTGTATCTTCTTGTCATGACGTGTATCTTTTTGTGATAACTTGTATCTTTTTGTGATGACGTGTATCTTCTAGTGTTGACCGTGCATCTTCTGGTGTTGACTTCGCATCTTCTAAATTTGACTATATGTCACTTACATTTTTCTGTGCACTTAACAAACTTATCAAAACAATTCACACACTTATAAGATTATTATTATTTGATTGTCATCAAAATTAATAGAAGTGAAGTCTTATTGACTTAACATATCTCAGCCCCTCTAACTAAATTTCTAGTCTTGAGATGGAATGATGATTGTTAGTAAAGTTTTGAGTTGAAGCATCGGTTGACTACGGCACCAGTGTTAACTATTCCATCAGGATCTGAAGGATATGTAGTATACAATGATGCTTCAGATCAAGGATTGAAATGTGTATTAATGCAGTATAGTAAGGTGATATCTTATGTAATGAGACAACTAAGGTCTCAAAAGATAAATTATCCGATACATGATTTAGAGCTTCTTGCAGTTGCTTTCTAAAGATATGGAGACATTATTTATATGGAGACACATTCTAGATACACACTGATCATAAGAGTTTCAGATATCTGTTAAGTCAGAAAGAATTAATATGAGGCAGAGGAGATGGGTAGAGTTATTGAAAGACTATGATTGTACAATTCAGTATCATCCAGGAAAAGCTAACGTGGTGGCTGATGCTTTGAGTCATAAATCTAATAGTAGTGTAGCTCAAATTTAGTTATTGAGGTTACCGAGCTGAATTGAATTAAGAGCTTTAAATGTGGAGTTAAATCTAGAGCATAATGAAGCATTAATAGCCACACTAAAGTTGAGACCAATGTTGCATGATTGAATTATAAAGTTCAGAGTAAAGATCCTGAAATGGTAAAACTGATTGAAAAAAGTTAAGATAAATACAAGTTCTGAATTTGAATTTAGAAATGAAATATTATGGTTAAAACAGAGATTATATGTGCCTAATGTGGATGATCTAGGGAAAGAAATTCTAGAGGAAGCTCATATGGCCACTTATGTTATGCATCCTGGTACCACTAAGATGTATAACACGCTGAAGTAACATTTCTGTTGGCCTGGAATGAAGAAGCAAGTAATGGAATATGTTTCTAAATGTGTAACACCCTAATAGGTCCTGTCTAAGCATCAGGCTCCAATTAGAAAGTTACATTTGTTGCCTATTCCAAAGTAGAAATGAGAACGACTCACCATGAATTTCATTATGAGATTGCCTAAGACTCCAATGCAGAATGATTATTAGACCTCGAACTTTTCTTAGAATATTAAAACTATTAAATGAGAGATGTGGATAGATTTATGAGTTGCTATGGTGTACTGGTGATTTATGAGTTGCTATGGTGTACTGGTGGATAAGAGATATTTGAAATAGAAGAAATTAAGATGAAAGTTAGCAGCAAAATGAAAGCAATATTTGTCTTAGCAAAGCGATGGAGAAACGGAATATATGTGTATTTTCTATCATTGGTGTTCATGATTAGTTATGGATTATAATTTTTTTATAGAGAACATTGATTTGAAATAAAGTTGAGAGGAAGAATCATGTTTAAGCATGAAAGTTGAAAATGCAGAAAAGTAACAAAACATGAATAGGTTGATTATGAATTTTGGGTTTTGATGATTTCTTTGACTAAACTTGTATATTTTAGAGTAGTAAGAATTTATGGTAAATGAGTTGATTGAAATGCAGTAGAAAAACTAGAAATAAAGGTTTGAAATGTTAGTTTTTGAAAATTGAAATCTTAAAATTTTGGGAATGAATAGTAGTGGAGAGCTGGATTTTTGATCAGAAACTTTTATGAATTGTCTAGGTTGATATAGAGAGATTTTGATAAAAGTGACTTGATGAAATTGTAACTTATCTTTCTAGTTTTCCAGTGATACAAAGTATGAAATTTATGGAAAATGGAGTTAGAGGATATGATCATTAGAAGTTGTGATGCTGTTTAGGACGAAACTTTCAGGACAATCTCATTATTTTGAAAATTTGACCCTTATAGAGGCAGAAATTGTTTTAAGTTCTTCATAAAGGATGTAGATAATCTTTCCAGCTTTCCAACGATATAAAGTTTGTGAGATTTGGAGATCGTAGTAGAAAGTTATGATCATTTGAAGTTGTAGGTCTAGATGTCTTCTTTAAAATGGTCTAAGAACGACCTCAATCCAAAACTTGTTGTGAAAGTTATGTCCTTTTTATTGCTTTGTCTTAGTTTTTCGTCTCAGTATGAGTTCAGCAATTCGTCTCATGACGTCAGCATTGTCTTAGTTTCGATAGAATATCTTCTGAGCCAAATATGATCATCTAGATGATAGAATTAGTCTTTGAGGTCTTCATGAGAGTAGTAGATCTTGAACTCCTCTTTCTATTAATCCAAAGAACATATCAATCAGAGTTCTTTACAGAAAGTGATGATTGTTTTTCCAATTCATCTCATTCATCTCATGACGTTAGCATCGTCTTAGTTTGGATAGAACATTTCTGGTGCAAATTTTATCCTCTAGATGATAGAATTAATCTTTAAGGTCTACATAAGAGTTGTAGATCTTGAAGTCCTGTTTCTATTCATCTAAATAACACCTCAATCCAAGTTCTGTATAGAACATTATGATTGTTTTTCCAATTCGTCTCATGACGTCAGCATCATCTTAGTTTGGACAGAACATCTTCTAGTCCAAATTTGATCCTCTAGATAATAGAATTGGTCTTTAAGGTTTTTATAAGAGTTGTATATCTTGAATTCCTCTTTCTATTAATCTAAATAACACCTCAATCCAAGTTCTGTAAAGAAAGTTATGATCGTTTTTCTAATTCGTCTCATGACGTTAGCTTAGTTTGGATAAGACATCTTCTGGTCCACATTTGATCCTCCAGATGATAGAATTAGTCTTTTAAGTATTCATGTGAGTTGTATATCTTGAAGTCCTATTTCTATTCATCTAAAGAACACCTCAATCTGAGTTCTGTACGGAGAGTTATGATCATTTTTCCAATTTGTCTCATGATGTTAGCAATTCGTCTTAGTTTGACTAGAACATCTTTTGGTCCAAATTTGATCCTCTAGATGATAGAATTCGTCTTTAAGGACTTCATAAGAGTTGTAGATCTTGAAGTATTATTTCTATTCATCTAAAGAACACTTGAATCTGAATTCTTTACAGAACGTTATGACCATTTTTCCAATTCGTCTTAAGTTGACTTTCTGTTCTATCTTAGTTTGACTAGAACATCTTTTGATCCAAATATGACAAAATTGTTCTCTAAGGTCTGCATGAGAGTTGTAGCTATTGACGTATTATTTTCAACCATATAAAGAATACCCTAATCCGATATCTGTAGGAAAAGTTATGATAATTTTCCCAATCTTATATTGTCTAATGACGTCACTTCATCTCAAAATGATGTCATATATTCTATTCTATTTTTGACTCTTCAGATGATCGAATTTGTCTCCATAATTTTCATAAGAGTTGTATATCTTGAAGGATTATTTCGAAACATCCAAGGAACACATCAATCGGAAATTTCTACAAAAATTTATGCTAATTGTCGCAAGATAGGTTTGATATGATTGAGGACTAAGTCATGTTTGATTCTTTTGGTCTTAACTTCTTCTATAGACACCCGAATGACTTGATTCTTGAAGCATTGGATTCACAAGACGTTTCCCTATATCTATGAAAAAATTCATAGCCATCTAAAATGAAGTTAGAAATATTGACGGGAAAACGTGAGATGAGTATAGTTAGTGTACTCTTAAATAGTATGAACTGGTGTTTTCTACTGAACATACTTCAGTATTTTGAGTATATCTAAATCTATAGAATTCCAAATGAGATGATTTATAATTTGTGTTAAATTAGAGAAATGGAGAAACAAATAGTATGAAGAACTTGAATTCTAATTCAATCATTAAGATATTTAAATTTCAGATGGAAGTTGTACATAGTATACTGTTATGGACAAGTGCAGTCCAAAAATGTTTGAAATGTATCTTTTGAATCACCGAACCAAATTGAATGATTTTGGTTTCTTTAGAAACATAAGATAATATAGAAGAGTCTTCTAGAATAAATCTGCTATGTCAGAATGTTCAAGGGTATTTTTGGGCAAGACACTTAAGTGTAAAGGACATAAGGCATAAATGGAAGGGCAAATAAGACAATTCTCAATCATTAAGGGCATAACTGGAAGAAGTGTTGTCTTGCCTATAAATGAAGAAGAAAAACGTGAATGGGGGATAAGTAGAAAAGAAGAATGAAAAATTTCGATATAAGAGAGAGAAAATGAGAAGAAGAGAAAGAGAGAAACAAACTAGGGTTTCAATTTCCCTAGCCTATAAAAGAAATTTTGGAGTTGATCAAAGAAGGAAACAAGTAGAGGATGAGAAGAGCTTTCCTTTGAGCTCAGGATTTCTTCATTTGGTAAAGAATAAAGGGATCAAGAGACACAAGAGGAACAAGAGAAGAGACTTTCTGAGCAAGGCTATAAGCAAGGAAATCAAGGGGGTTTCATGTTTATAATTGAGAAATGAGCCATAAATGCTTTCTTCCAAATCAAGAAAATAAAATGATTTCGGTTATTTCATAAATGTTGCTTTATTGCTTTTGAATGATTTGCAAAATTTCTACATGTTTTGGTATTTGAATTTTGTTGATGAATTTCAAAGTAATGATGGAAATGCATTGAAATATTTATGCTATGCCTTGAAAAGTGTCGTGGCATTTTGTGTGAATGAAAAGAAAGGAAAGAGCATGAAAAGCATGGAAGCATTTAATAAAATGATTTGAGCATGATTATGTTCTTTTGTTTGGACGAGAGTGGAACCATTCTGTTCGTCACGTGCACGTCGACAAGAGCCTTCTCCTGGCTACCCTCTTGTGGCATATGAGCTCCGAAAATGGACTCATTCTGTTCAAGGTGTAAACTTCGGTTTCTCCCTTCTGTTTCCATGGAACCCTCGAGCCATTTGTTTGAGCATTGCATCTTTGCATAGTCATAAATAGTGCAAAATTGAGCATTATGTGATGATATTTTGAACTATGAGTTCAGTTTTTTAATTTGTTGAAAATTTGAGAACTATACGCTTTATAAATTTTCTATGAAAATTGACATACTTCATTGATTTTGCCTATTCCTTATTATAAACACGTTACCTAGGAGCTGTAAAGCTCACCCCCTCTCTGTCCCCTCTTCAGGTGATAGTTAAGAAGATCGAGTAATTAAGAATATAAGGATGTTACTTCAAATTCTGCATATCTTGGAGTTTAAGTCATCTGTGTAAACTACAAGAAACTGTAGTTCGTGTAACTTTGAAATTTGAGATTTCGGATTATGTTGCAAAATTTTGTATTATGTGTTTTTGGATTATGATGTGATGTAATGTGACTCGAAAAGCCATTATAGCTTTGTAAAACCCTAGTGTTCTGAGGTTTTTGAATTGTAAATGATGATGATTATTTATATGTAATCTATTAACGAGTATGAAGAAGTAAAGATATAAGAGTCTAAAGATTTTTCAGCAAGAGTTGGTCTTCAGATTCGGAGTTAGGATCCTACATTAAGGTAATGAGTTTGTTTTGATGTTTGATCGTCATGGCCACACCACCCTTCTGGGATGATGCCTAATAAGGGTTCATGGAAATAACCATATGGGTTTACGTTCACACTTCATGGTGCCTAACAATGATGCTATATAAGTTGTGGTGGATTGATTAACTAAGTCGACCCATTTCTCACCAGTGAAAGAGAATAACTCACTAGACCAGTTAGCCCCGAGGTATGTGAATAAGGTAGTTAGATTGCATGGGGTTCTGGTGTCCATTGTATTGGACAGGGATCCTAGATTCACTTCTAGATTTTTGAAGAGTTTATAGTTAGCTTTGGGCAGAAAGTTAAACTTCAATACTGCATTTCATACTCAAACAGATGGATAGAGTGAGAGGACAATTAAGACTATTGGGGATATGCTCAGGGCATGTGTATTGGAGTTTCAAGGAGCATGGGATTAGTATATAGCATTGATTGAATTTGCTTGCAATAACAGTAGTATCAGGATGGCATCGTATGAGGCGTATGGCAGAATATGTCGATCGCCTCTATACTGGGATGAAAAAGGCTTAAGATTGGTTGAAGTTCCAGAATTGATACAAGCTACTATGGATAAGTTGAAACTGATCTGAAGACAAATAAAAATGGCTCAAGATAGATAGAAGAGCTATACGGATCAGCTTCGAAGGGATATGGAATATAGTGTAGGAGACAAAGTGTTGCTGAAAGTGTCACCTTGGCGGGGAGTGTTGAGGTTTGGTAAAAAGGACAAGCTGAGCCTTAGGTATATTGGTCCTTATGAGATTATTTAGAGGATAGGACCATTGGCATACAAGTTAGCTTTACCGAATGAAATGTCTCAATTATATAAAGTATTTCATGTGAGTATGTGATACCAGCTCAAGAGATTGAGGTTACTAGTAATTTAAGTTATATGGAAGAGCCAATCAAGAAAGTGGGTTAGACAAAGCAACTAAGAAACCGAGTAATTCCATTGGTGAAAGTCCTTCAGAGAAATCACTTGACTAAGGAAGCAATATGGGAAATGGAGGACCATATGAGGAGACAATATCCCCACCTGTTCGAAAAATCTAGTAAAACTTTCGATGACGAAATTTCTTTTAGGAGGGGAGAATTGTAATATCCCGTTACCTATGTTAAGGCTAGAATAGTGTACAACAGAGGTAAATGACAAATTACTGAGAAATTAGAAAGTGCATTTCATGCTTACGCAAAATATGGCATACACATATAAGTGAATATTGACTTTTGTACATTAAAATGACTGTATACACATTCATTGACATTTTTCAGGTATAATTGGTCTATAAATGTGAATTGTGGATTTTAATTGTCTTGAAAATTAAATTGGGGTGTATTAAAATTGATTTGGTAATTTTTAGTGATATTTCGAATATTTTAGAAATTTATTGTATTTTAGACTAGGAAAAAAATTGTTGACATAAAAGATCAATGGATATGTGACATGTGGCAGCGTATATATACGAAAAATGGCTTACATGCAATGGTGACATGTGCAGAGGTTTTACTAATACACATAGTCATGTTTTAGTAAGGAAATTACTATAGCACCTTTATGTTCTTCACCAAAATCATCCAACACCAAAACTCTCTCTCTTTGTTCATCCATCACCAAAATAGCTTGTTGCTTATGTAGCACCCCACTCCCACAAGACCCGAACCCGACATTGATGGTGATATCCGAGTTTGTGCCCTGCAAGGGTGGCATGCTAGAGCACTCGTTCGGTCAGAAATTGGTACACTTTTTTTTTAATCACAAAACATAATAAGCGAAAATCGATACTCAAATTGGGCCCTCATTCATTCATAAACATTTTCACTTAACACAAATTTCAATAGCCATTCAGGCCCTCTCACAATTATAAAACACTTGTGTTATTTCAAAATACAATTTTATACAAAACGATGTGGAATATACAATTCACTACAAAATATGAAAAACACAAATGTAGGCGCGAACTGATCCCGACCTCTATCCTTCACTTGAATGCTGTAAGTACACTCCCGTTGGCCTAACTGGTTATTCTTCTGAATCCTGAAAAAAAATATTGCAAATTTTGGGTGAGTTTTGCGAACTCAGTGAGTGACCATCATCGATGGCTCACTCATCACATAACACATGCAATTCACATAATTCACATCAATTCATTAACAATCATAATGAATCACATACACTTAATCATTCATTTCTCATATTATAGTCAACACATATTGCATTCAGAAATCATTCATATCATGAATATGCAGTGCACATGAGACTCTCTTTCCAATTGATATTTTGTTATGACTGAGTGCCTAAACTGTCAAGTATCCTTTGGATACCGGGCTCATTGATAATTGTCCCATATAGGGCTCCTTAAACGTTAAACCTGAGGCTTTGAATCACTTTTGAGCTCGAGGCTCTTTTTCACGCGTTGAGCTTGTAGCTCTGATCGGTGGCTACTCTGGTCACAACTGCCATTATGTTTCATGCATTCATGCAATGGAATGCATCACTTACGTTGCATGCACTTATTCGATCACATTCACTTATCATCGGACCGTAGTTCGGCATTCAACATATAGTTGAGCATTCACTCTTTCACTTGCATGTAATGCACATTCCGAAAATACTTAGTTCATCTTATTCACATTTAATGAGCACTTCAATAATTCAGATCAATCATCACAATCATTGGACCTTCTGTCCGGAGTCCAAACACAATCAATCGCATTCATATACATATTCATTATACAGAGATCAATGTATAAAAAAATTCAAATAAAGCAGACAATGAAGTGAGACCATCTAGGTCTACTCACAGTACGCCCAAAATAGCATTAGCTTCCCAAATTCTAGAATGCCTGTATGCGGACACTTGAACTGCACAACCTATTTATGCAAGACACCCATTGTACACTAATCAATAATTACACAAGTAAAAACATTCATTTATGCACAATCGTAATAATGGACTATATATAATACATGCTCAATGACAATCCCGGGCATATGTTCTAGAACACATGTTATGCTCATTTCCACTTCATAATTCATGGGTGTCTAATTTAACTTAGCTTTACACTTCATTTGTACATAATCTCTCTCAACTCTCCTTTCAATCTTTATCTTTTTCATGTGTCAAGCTTATTTATAAGCTTACACCTCAAGAACACTTGATTACTTTATATCATAATTTAATTTCTCATCATCTCTTTTCTAACTTTACATGATCTCAAAATATCCAAATCATCATCCAATAGGAATCCAATTGAAAGTCCCATAATACAAGATCACTAAAATTGATTCTAGAATACTTAAACCCAAGCATTTTCTAAACTCCATAAACTAGAATCCTTTCAAAAATCCAAAGATTCAATTGATCATACCTTGATTCTTCACCAAATGAAGAGATCTTTAGCTCAAATGGAAGCTCTTTTCTTCCTCTACCTTATTCTCTTCTTGAACAACTTCAAAATCTCACTTGAAGGCCAAGGAAATTAAAACCCTAGCTTGTTTTCCCTTCCTTCTCTCTTTCATTTCTTTTTCATGTTCTTTCTCTCTTATCTCTTTTCTAATCCACTCATTTTGCTTCTCTAGAATCTTCTTATTCACGTTTCTCCTTTATTTATAAGCAAGACAACACTTCTTCTTCCATTTATGCACTTAATGATTGAGAATTGTCTCATTTGCCATTCCATTTATGCCTGATGTCTTTTACACGTATGTGGCTTTCCAAAAGCACCCTTGCACATTCTAAAATAACACTTTCTTCTAGAAGACTCTTCTCTATTGTCTTACGTTTCCAATGACATCAAAAGCATTCAATTTGGTTCAGTAGTGTGAAAGTTATACTCTAATATCTCCGGACTGCTTTTATTTCGAGACAGTACTCTATATTCAACTTCCATCCAAAACTTGAAACTCTTAGAGTCCGATTCAGAATTTGATATCTCTATATAAGTTGTAGCCCTATGTTTCTAGGTTACCATAAAACAAAAATCGTCTCATTTGGACTTATATTGATCCAAAAAACATCAAAATAATGAAGTATGTTCAGTGAGATAACACCAGTTCATATTATTGAAGAACACACTCACTATACCCATCTCACTCTTTTCACTAAATCTTTCTCCATATAATTCAGATAACTTCTATTTTTGGTGGAGATATAGAGAAAGTTCTTACGAATCCAATGGTTTAAGAATCAAGTCATTTGGAGGTCTAGGGAAGAAGTTATGGCCAAAAGACTATGACACGTTTCTACCCTTACTTGGAATGTACATGCTTCAGTACAAATGCCATAACTTTTGTTACAGATGTCTAATTGACTTCGTTTTTAGGCCATTGAAAAGAAGACTTCGATATCTACAACTTTTATGAAGACCTAAAAGTCATAATGGAAATAACATTGATGGTTTGATACATAAAGCAAATCACACTAAGCAATACAAGGTTTATAAGCAAAGAAGGTTTTATACATATGAAGATGCCTCACCAAGTAACGTTGGGCCTTCCTTGCTGCATTTTCTTACTTTATGGCCAGAATTATCACATTTCCTATATATTTTCACTTATCCTTTCTAAGACAATTTGTTTAGATGTTTTAACTTTTTAGGCTCATTTGGTCCTTTCCTCCTAACAGTTTTTGTTCTCATTGGAATAACTCTTTTAGGTGGTGAGTGTATCATCTCTACATTAATTATATAACAGAAAATTGCACCCTTAATAGCAATATATGGTTATAAACGGAAGAATTGGACCTTTTGTAGTAATCATCTACAAATGTCTCTACCTTAGTTTGAAATTATGGATTGCATTTGTTACATTTCTACAAGGGTATCCATATAGGTACTATATCAGACATCCACGTGACTATTATTTTCCAATCCTCATAGTATCTTTGCCATCAACCTTTGACACTTTGTATGTCTCATCTTCATTCCAAACTATTCTACGTTGTATTGCATCTTTTTTGGTTATTTTCCAATTTCTTAATAATGGTTTGTGTAACATCTAACTTTCAAGTATGTAAAGATTCTCGAATGTTCGTTCGTTTTTTCATCATCACGATTTTAGTTATTTCAATTATGTTAATAATTGATTTATCTTTTTCTGATAAGATCCACCCATTAAAGTTTTTGCTTATATTGTTATAAATAATTGAGCATTTTGATTCAATTGACCAGTGGCATCTTACTAAGATATTCAAGCAATACAAAAACACATCTTTATTTTCTTTTGTCCAATTTTTTAGCTACTTATTGTAATCTTTTACATAGGTTGACTATGCACAATTATGAAACTGCATTGGCAAATATGGATGGCAATTGGGTCAGGACCCAAGGTCGGCTGGCCAGAAATCAACAGTCTAATTTTTTTAATTATTTTGAAATTAAATTAATTAATGATTGAGGATAAATTTATAGGTAATGAAAAATGATTAAAATTAAAGTGATCAATTCAATTAATTGAAGTTATGAATTTCAATTGATTAATAAAATTATAAAAATTGAGATTTTGTAATGAATAAAT
>JANKYF010000002.1:47275898-47288781 GCA_029829435.1 Erythroxylum hondense | reverse complement strand
AATGGTATGGAAGAGATAGAAGAAGAGTTAGGTGGAAAATCTGGAAATTTGATTTGTGTATGTTTCAATGATTTGGCCATAACTTCTTCTATAATGGTGCAATTGAGATGATTTTTAGTTTGAATTAAACTAGAGGTGTTTGGCTATAATTCTTGTGAAGGAAGTGCTGTCAAATTTTGGCTTGAAGAGTTCCAAATTTTGACTTTAATGTGAGCATATGTGTAGGGATGAATAGTAGCTCTAGAACGACATTTTTGTGATCTAAAACTTTGGGAATTTTTCTGGGATGATTTAGGCATATTTTGCTCAATTGGTCTTCATGAAAGTTATGAGTTGATAGTTATGAGTGATTGAAATATGGATATGGTTTAGGTGATATTTTAACAATCTTTAACAAGGCAACCATAATCAAGTGGGAATTTGACCTAGTTAGAGGTAGAATTTGCTTCTAAGTTCTCATGAGAATTGTAGAATGTGTTCTGATCTTTCCATTGATATAAAGCATGGAATTGGACAATGGGATAGGAAGTTGTGATTTTTAGAAGATTGTGGTACTGTTTAGGATGACATTTATTGGGCAGTAACTTTGATTGGGATTTTGTTTCCTTTAGAGGTGGAATTGGTTCCCAAGTCCTTTACGAACATTGTAGAGCTTTCTTTGATATTTCCATGGATACCAAATTTGTCAAATTTGGACTCCTGAGTGAAAAGTTATGCCTGTTGGAAGAAAAGAGGTAATAAGTGGAATAAAACAAAGGTGAAATGGGAACTCACAGCCTCGCGACCGCGACGACATCGCGTCGCGAGGCGGCTCAAAAAAGAGCCGCTTCATGATCGCGAGTTGTCGCGATCTTGAGATGGCTCCAAAGATCACCAACCGGCCCTTTTGGGCGAGCCGGCCGACAAGCCGACTTGCGAGCCGTCGCGCATGCGGCGCGGCTCACCGGCTCACCTGCCCTTCCTCCACACTTTTTCTTATAAATTTTTTGTCTGACCTCCGATTGACCCGATTTTTAAAGCATTGGATTCACAAGACACCCCTCTACCTCTCTATAAGAATTTGTGGATTTTGAGATTAAATTGAAAAGGATGGATTGAATCAAAGTAGGAGGCCCGATTTACAAGAGTATGAGGTGATTATTTTCTGAGCATACTTCAATGTTTTAGCAATACCTTGACCTATGGAGATCCAAATTGAGTAATTTTGGTGTCTATGGATTCCTAAAACATAGGAGAACATTTCTGTTAAAGATAAGTCGCCTAGGTTATCTTATGTTGATTGTCTTATTGATCGAGAACAGTAGACCCAAAAGTGGGTGTTTTAGAAAAATTGAAATAAGTATATGAGCAATAAATTGCAAGTTTCATGGTCTTTAGTGCGGCTTTAAACCTAGGAATAAATAAGTTTTGATACGGGAATGGTTTTGTGATGAATTTTTTTTGGAATAATACCCGGGATTGTCATGAACATGCATTATACATATTTTATTTCAGTCATGCGCATTATTAAACACTTATGATTGTATAAATTGTGACATATGTGTATCTTTCATAAATGAGTTGTGCACGCTAAATGGCCACATTTAGGCGTTTCTAGAAACTAGAAGCAAATGCTAATCTGGAGCGTACTGTGAGTATACCGAGATGGTTTCACTTTATTGTTGGCTTGTTTCATTTTGTATAAATTGACTGCTGAATGTGATTGGGTGTATTGGTTTTCGGACAGGAGGTCCGATGATTTTGATGCTAATTTGGATTTTGAAGTGCTACTTGAATGTGAATTGGATGAACTATGTGTCCTTAATGTGATTGATAAATGTGTTATGAATGTGCATTTGCATATGAATGAACGTGTGAATTTTAAACTCTAATGTTAAATGCCAGACTAAGGTCCGATGACATGAGAAAGTGATTGAATGGGATATGCAAATGTGAGCGATGCATGCCATTGCATGAATGCATGAAATATAATGGCAGTTGTGACCAGAGTATCCAACGATTAGAGCTTAAAGCTCAACGAGTGGAAATGAGCCTCGAGCTCAAAAGTGAATAAGAGCCTCAGACTCAACGTTTAATAAGCCCTGTATCCTCCAAGTGAATAAGGGACAGTTATTAATGAGCCTTATGTGGGACAGTTTAGGCACTTAGTCATAACAAAGTAACAAATAAAAAGTGAGTCTCACGTGCATTGCATATGCATAGTATGAATGATTATGTGTATCGAATGTGAATAATGTGAATGTAAAATAATGTGAATGTGAAATAATATGAAATGTGAAATAATGTGAGATGTGCGAATTATGTGTTATGTGACTAGGTGAGCCATCGATGATAGTCACTCATTGAGTTCGCAAAACTCACCCAAAATTTGTAATTATTTTTCAGGACTCAGAAGAATACCCCATTAGGCAACGAGAGTATATCTATTGCATGTGAGTGAAAGAAAAGGTCGGGATCAGTTCGCGTCTGCATTGTGTCCCTTTAATTTCGCACTGAATTGTAATTTCTGCAAATTATTGTGTCTTTTGTATTTGAGTATATTTGTTGTGTATAACTTTCCGCTTGGAAAAAGGTTTAGCAAAAGAGCTTGATCAAAGTGTAATATGTTTTGTTTTTAGAATGGGCCCAAATTTGCAATTATTAAAAAAATTATACCGACTTTTGATTGTTTTAGTGCTCTAGCACACCACTCTTGCAGGATACAGACTCAAATACAACATCGATATTGAGTTTGGGTCTTGCAGGAGTGGGGTGTTACAATAAATCTTGAATGCTTAACAGTTGAGTTGATATAAAGATAGCATGTTAACAATAGAATAAGGTAAAGACCAGTAAGAGTAGGAGAGGCAAAATAGAAAATATCAATCAAAGTTTGAAAGTAAGCAAGTGTTAGCACGCATTGGTATGTGTTGGCAAAGTTTTATGACAATGGGCAAGATTTAGATATGAGACTAAAAATGACAGTATAACTAATTTATAAATTCTAGGTTGAGTGAAGGCACTTTATTTTGATGAATTGGTCAAAAGATATGTAAATCTATGAGGTTTATTATGTAGTGACTTAAATTAATGTTAAATTAGGTCAAAAAGAAATGTAATTACATCATGAATGTACTCAGATAAACCATCCACAAAGATGGCTTAGGATGACTAAAACAATGGTTCATCAAGGTACTTATCTTTAAAAGGCAATAATGTTGTAACACATGACAAGAACATGGAAGTAATAGGCTACGAAAGTGGGAACACTACCTTACAAAGTAAGATAACTTCCTTAAGCTGTGGAAAAGTTGTCGATTGGCATGGCAATGGAGTTGATATCTTTGAAACCATATTTTTCATGTGTGGAGTTGAGTTAGTGGCAAAAAGTTATAATTCTCCACTAAAATTGTGGAGTTAATGAAAGAAGTAGCAACTCCCTACTAATTCAATGAGTTAGTGGAGAAATTGGATAGTTTAAGCTTACTTATTCCTTAACTTCCTATTTGCTTATATAAAGACATTCTTTGTAGTTCATTTTTCAACATTGAATACATTTAATCATTTTAAAGAGATTTTGAAGCTTTTAGAGAAATTTGCTATTGAGAGTTTCTTAAGTAGGAAGATCTTGAGTGGTTGTGTTTGTAAGGTGTTCCTAGTTGGAAGAAAATTAAGGCATTTTTATTATTTTATTATGTATATAAATTAGCAAAAGATTGACCTTATTGAAACACTTATCTATTAAATATGTGAGTAAAACACTAACACATGAGTGAAGTGAGAAATTTGAAAAAAAAAGGGACTTATTGATCAATGATCATGAAGGAAGACTATGTTATGCTTTGTTAAACTTAAACTTGACTTCTGTTAGAGGACTTCTAAAATTTTATTCAAATATGTTGTACATTATAAATTTCTAATGACAACTAATATCATATCTTTATTAGTAAACAATGGTTTTTCAAAAATCAATATTACATAAAGAGCTGATAAAATAAAGACAATTATTGATCCTCTAACCCTAATGGATGAGGGTATGTTCCCTTTATTAGAACATTTTGAACTTTGATTGAGCTTTAAAAAGTAATGACATCACTCGAGTAACAATTAAAAGCTTGCAAGAAGATGAAGTACAACTTGTTGATGCTTAAACATATTATATTTAGACATAAAGTGCGTGATCAATTAAAGATCAATTTAGTAAATATACAAAATTCACTAGTTCTTAATGGCAAGTAAAGTGTCAAAGAGCTCAAAAATCATTTATGAGATATGGAGTAATACTTTGTAGTGGCAAAGGTGTTTGACCCAATAAACACTTTGGTGAAAGTACAATAGCCATTAGTTTCCAATGGTAAATAGAGTGGTAAAGAGCTCAAAAAAATTTTGTGGAATAAAGAGCTCAATTTTTTTGTGGAAAAGGAATTTAATGCAGAAAAGGTGTCAATCACAATAATTTACTTAGTGGATGATTCAAAGTTATAGTGGAGGAAATAGACCTTTAATGACATAAGTGCACACAAATCTCTCATTAACACTTGAGAGAAGATGAAGGAGGAGATAAAAGATCAATTCCTCTCCACCAAATCTTCTTTGCTTATGAGGGAGGCTTTAAAACAATCAAATTAAGATGTATTAGTGCGTTGGATATAATGAACGTGTTAGAGAAAGACATGTTCAACTTCACAAGTACTTTACAAGGTTGGGCACAATTTAAGCTTTGTAGACAAAACCTGAAGGGTCTCTCTAGCATGATAGCAATTGTAGATTCCTCACTATATCTCCAAATTCAACCACTAATTTGAACTAAAGTAAAGCACAAGAAGAACATTGAGACGCAGATTGTCTCGAAGAAAATAAAAAAGAAGGTATATAAAACTTCTCATTGTAAGTCAAAAAAATGAAAATAAAATATTGCTTAATTTATTTATGAAGGATCACATATTGCTTGTGAATTCGCAAAATAGAAAGTAGGTGAAGAGAAAATCAATTCCATGGTTATTTGAGACATTCGAAAATAAATAAATTCATTAGTCAACAATCACAAAGGAAGGCCAAATTAAACTTTAGCAAACTTGAATTTGACTATGATTCAAAGACTAATAATTTTTTATAACTTTTTCGTACCTGAAAAAGTTCTCATAACATCTATTTATATTAATATTCATATTGTAAAAGTCATAAAAGCCCTTATAACTTTTGAATAGTAAAATATAATATTAATTTTATTCAAAAAATATTTGGTTTTGTTGGCATGATATATCAATACCATAAATTTTGATACATAAACAATAATTTAAATTGTCAAAAATATAAAAGTAGAAATTTAGAAATTTCTTACACAAATTAGTGTTTGTAAGTTTAAATGATTGGTAAAATATTGCTAGAAATAATATATGCCACTTAGCAAGAATAACAAATATTTTTAAAAGAAATCAAAAGTTCATGATATGTGGTCAAATTAAACTCGCACTTAAAAGTAGATTTGTGCATAAAAATTGATGGTTTTTTGTATAGTTTACCCTCTTAACTTTGCTCCTGAACCAAGCAGCAAATTGTTTAGTTTTTCCATGTCCAATATTATCATGCTTCACTATCCAATTTCCCAATCGACTCCTGAAAACCGTACTCTTTGATTATGTTGAATGAAGCTTGACTAATACCAATACTATTATTGAAATTAAAACTAATACTATTAGCGTGACTCATTCAAAAGAATCCAATAGCAGAGTTGATTCCTGAAAAACCAATATCAGACTGATTTCCTCTCTAAATCCAATATCCTAGTAGAATCCTCTTTAAAAGCTGGGTAATTATTGGAGTGAAATCTTGATTTTAGAGAGAAGATGGGAAGAAAAGGTGAGGGACGAGAGAATTTCATCGTTTGAAGACATAATTTGGAATTATACTAAATATTTTATAAAATAAACATTTTTAAGTGCAATTTTCATTTCTCTCTCTCTCCCTATAGATATATATATATATATAAGGAATAGAAAAACAGGAGTAGAAAGTCGCACGAGTGTTTCAGGTTTAGTTTTAGCATAGTGATAGAAATGCTACTTAAAGAGATCTGTATATTGCTGCATCGATTCTTAATTAATGTAGGTAGCATGGTAATAATGTAATGATATAGCTAATTAATTAATTTTTTGTGGAGAGAAAATATGTTTAATTTTGGTTTTTGACCAAAAACTAATTATTTATGTTATAAATTACACCATTTAATTGTAACGGTTTGTTGACGAAGTGAGAATCCTTCACATGCGACATATCAGAAAAAACTTTGTTTCCAAGTTCTCCCTATTGTCCAGTTACAAAATTAAGTATTTATGATAAGTATACTGAGAAATTTATTTGTCATTTCCCTCCAAGAATAGATACTAATTTATTAATTGGGTCATTTAATTAGCTTGGTACAAGGATTTGATTCCTTTTGTTGGGTGGCATTGATCCCATAGTCAACTAACCAGACCCCTTCAGGGGCAACTTTTGTTACCTGTCCCTATATACGGTGGCAGCAACCATACGGGGGGTTAGGATCCTGAGATTGGAAGACAAAATTATGAGGCTCTAAACTGCAGCATGCATGTGGTGGTGACAGCGTATGAAATCAAATCAGTACTTGAGGCTCAATGACCTAATGACACCAATTTCGCGTAGGCCATTGAGAGAATGAGACAATTAGCAATACTGAAAGGCAATCCCTTGGCGATATATGCAAAGCGTGAATGCCATGTACCCCACGAGGACTTTTTGGAACAGCAGAAGAACATATCTAATGACTAGGCCATTCTGACATGGAATAACCATTTCGTCGTTAGCGGTAAATTCATATTTTTTACGCATGGGCAGAGACTTCCGAATTACGAAGTTCAATTTTATTAAAATTAGATTGTTAACGTCTTAGCCCCTCTTCCATTGAATCATCGAGTCTCTAATGATAACGGTGAAACTTATACCATGCACCATCATTTTAGGCTGATAATATCAAAGGATGGATAGACCTCAAATACTGTGGCGTTTAAATCCTATTGGTTTAAAAATGTGAGTATCTAAGTATGAGTTTTTTTTTAATGTAGATTGAGGCCATCATGTATAATTTTTCATATGCAAAAGTGGGTGTATGTGTATTTGAAAATTTAGCCAATTAACTAATTTAACGATTACTTGATTGATTAATTAACTTTTGAACATTGCAAAATGTCATCTCTTACTATTCTCACCATTTTATGTAGTTAGAAGATTGAAAAATATTAATTACAATGCAAGTTAATCAAGTGATTAGTTAATTATTAATTTTGGATGTTAAGAGAATCAATCCTCTCATAATTTTAATATTTTTAAGAATAATAGTTTAGAAAGATGTTAGATCAAGTGAATTCATTATTAATGTTTCGATGAAAATAAAAATTATTAATGAACTTTGATTGATTGTGTTAGGTGCCAAGGTTGCAAGTAAAAGTATGAAAGGATTTGATATGATGAGATCATGATCTTCTTCAAATTATTGTTTTAAGATATAGATAACAACTTACATTTTAGTAGGCATTCATATGCTCCGAATAAGTTGATAAAATACCAAAATATTGAAACATAAAAGAAGTTTTGAAGGACAAAGAAGAAACTAAGAGGAGTTACTCTCTGCTTAATCAACAAACGAGCAATAGTGAAAATTAGAATTCAAAGAGTCATTTTGTTTAGTACAAAAAAATTAAACTTAAATGGTTAGAAATTTGAAAATTATAAAAAGTCTTCCAAAAGTCTAAAAGAAAGAGGAGAAATAAAACAAGAAGAGTATAAAAGTGTTTAAAAATGATAAAAGGTTTGTTCTTACAACTAAAATATTATTTGTTAGAATAAAAAGCTTTATGCAGACTGTATTGTAATTCACTAATTCTTAAGATTGTGTAATTCTAAGTCTAGAAGTGGTTTAAGGAGAATTCTAAATATAAATGATTGTTAGGTTTATCTTGTGTGAGTTGTAGTAGTTTTCTCTTAATTTATGGAAGAATAATAAATAGAGAATTCAAAATTTTAGAGAAACAAACCATTATAAATTATAGTGTTTATCTATAACACTCCAAGTTCAAATGGACTTAATAATAATCCTATTTAGAGCTTAAAAGAACTATATACCTATAAATAATTAGTTAGGACTTAAATAGTAGTTTCTCTTCTGTACTTATAAATTATTCTCTCTCTTCCTTCTTTCCAATATGGGATTTAAAGCTCATTCTTATGTAGGATGGCATAATCTCTCGTCCTTAAATCCTTGATATCCTCATCAAAGTCATATCTGATCTAGAATTCTTATTTCTTCTCTGACGTGGAACCAAATTAGAATGTTTATTCTTATGTTATTCATAAAACACTATGTTCAGATTATCTCAGCAAGTCAACTTTGAATTTAAGAGACCTATATGTCCTAATATAACTAGTTAAAAATTGATTAATAATCTTTTATATGGACTTATAAATCATTTAATCCCTTCTTCTCTATCTTTTAACGTGAAATTTGACATCCACTCTTATTTCAAATATCATGTTATCTCTTTCTTTATAATATTGCTTTTGTCCATGTCTATAATATAATAATTCTATGTACATAATGTCATCTATATATTTGCGTTATTACTTATAAATTTTTTCATTATTGTTTGAGTTGTAAGCTAATCATTTTTATATCAATTTTGGTTATTTATTTTTAAATTAGAATCAGTCAATTCACTCCCTCTCAAGTATCATCAGATTAATAAAATACACATGCTTTTTATTTTAATTTTCTTTTCAATGTCAATCCTTGCTAATTTTTTTTTAAAAGATTTTCTACAAGGCTAATTTTCTTTTTCTTATTATCATTTACATGGGTCCTGCAGTTCTAATAGGAACAAAAAGAAGACTCAGTTGTAACTTGGAATTCATTTGGAGTGGTGGGTTTAAGGAAAAAATGTCGCTGAGAGGGAGTGGTGACACAGACATCAGTAAGTGTTCGAATTTAGGTTTATAAATAATCACATAGGTTCTTTTTATCTAACAATGCAATATAAAAGTGAAATTTCATAGTTAATAGAAACCTTGAATTTGAGCTGCTTATTGGGATGGAAAATAATCAATTTAATTGATTAAAATATATTTTATTCCTATATCTCAACGAGTGCATTGTACTTGTAAATTGTAACATGGTGGCCGTGAGGGTGACAAATTTTATTGAAATAACTTCTATAGAGAAGTCAATTCAAATTACTTATAAATCAATATTTGCTAATTGGAAATAAAAGGAGGATAAAACGGTAAAGAAGATTAGATAATGCATTACAAAGAACGGGTGAGGCAATGCACAAAAAGGAAAGTTAGGTCTGAGTCCTGATCATAAAGAAACATATCACACATTTCGTTATTGCAATTAGATGTCAAATCTGAAGGCATTTCATTAATTTTAATGTTTTCAAAAGAATCTGTATAATTGAGAAATATATAAAAGGTGTTGAGTAGAAAGTTAGATCATGTTCTCAAAGGATAAATTATATATTTTAGTAGTTTTTAGTAACTCATTGTGAATAAAAAAATTATTTTATTTTTTTACCGTTTATATACATATCATATTAATTTACAGACATGCAAGAATGTAAACAAGAGTACCAACAACAGCGTTAATTAAATAAGTATACTTGCGGTCCAAGAAAATCAAGGATAGGATACCTGGCTTAAGTTGCAGAGAAAAAATCTAATACTGAGAGCTTCATCATTCAACTACTGGCATACATAGATATGATGTATACGATATCTAAGTATAAATATATTCGCTAGCTAGAGCGACTTAAATAGTAGGATGTAAATTGCATTAGTTCTCATCAAATTACGAATCCCAGTTTATGGTAGGAAGTTGTAGTTGTTGCCTCAAAACCCCGTCACCAAGAGAGCCGAGAAGCGAATTTGGGTGAAAGGGTGATGTACTCTGAGGAAGTTGATTTAGCAAAGAAACAAAGGAAGTGTTTTCCTCAGTGCCATGGCTGTTAAGATCAGCATGAAAACGCTTACCTGTAGAAGCTCCATAGGATACTCCTGCAGCTCCACTCCAGTACGGATGGGGTGGGACCTGTGATCGTTTAGAGGGCAGGTTTGACGCAGTTGAGACTGAGGTCATTGAAATGTTAGGCTTTGAGCTTGAGGAGGGTAAATGAGAGAGGGACTCGTTTTGCATGCCGTCGCCTCCTCCTGTTAGTATGCCTTCAAAGTAATTCTCTTCGTTCTCAAGCAACGAACCATAAGTCACAGGCCTTGAAGTTGCAGGGTTTCTTTGGATTTGGTGGCAAGAATTTGGAGGTGTTGCTAGCATTCCTTCCACTGAATCCTCCATTTCCCTGTCGATTGGTCTTTGCGAGTTGTTCTTCTTGTAAATCCGGCACAGAACCCAATCATCAAGCTATAAGACAGTACCAGAAGTTAAGTCAACATCAATCACCATATATATTTATTAACGCAAGAGCACAAGCACTTACAAACAGAAGGAGATGGTAATTGAACCTACCCTTAAAGAGCCCTTCTTGTTGGCGGAATCAGGAGGCTTCGAACTTGGATTGCTGTTATCAATAAGGCGGTATTCATGCATAATCCAATTGGTTTTAATGCCTTTTGGTGGTTTACCACCATAGAAAACCAGTGCTTTTTTAACACCAACCTTTTGACCTCCATTAGATGCTAATATAGGCTTATCAGTACCAGTAGCTTTCCAATACCCTGAAGTTGCAGCTCTATTAGGCCTCGCGCCGTTGGGGTATTTCCTATCTCTGGGACTGAAAAAGTACCATTCTTGCTCTCCAAAAGTCGCCTTATCTAAAAGATTGTCGTTATGATCATGGTAATTAATTAACGATTTGATTAACCAAGATAAAATTTTAATTACTTACTTGGTAGCTCCCATGGATCATACTTATACAAATCAACTTCAGCGATGATTGTAACAGGGAGTGGAGCTGATGCAGCCTTCTTTTTGAGGTAGTGGACCACTAGCTCTTCGTCTGTGGGGTGGAATCGGAAGCCCGGAGGCAGTTGCGGGTGGGGCGAGCCGGAGGATGAATCGGTGCTCTCCATCATGCCCTTAATTCTAGCAATCTAGGTTGGAAGTTTATTCAGATGAGAAACCAAAATATTGGACAGAGCCAATGGGTTGGCCTATGTGAGCTTATGGTAATGTTGATATATGAGCTTTCGGGGTTGAGAAGAGACAAAGAGATCACTTATTGGGTGACACGTGGCAATCATGGAAAAGGGAAGCGTGACACGTTTTGATGAAGTGGATGGTCTGGAGCACCACTTAGGAAAGCAGATGCAGGTAAACAAAACAACAGGGAATTAAGGGCAGGTTTTGAGGGGGTCGGAGAGGGTTTGGAACTGCCTTTGTACGCTTTTCATGTCATGCTTTTCTTATGTAATACATTAGCCCTGCACTCTCTCAGTCCAAAACCAGACATTGCGTTTTTATGTTTTAGAGAGAAATGCGTGCTAGACTTCCTCTTCCAGCTTTTCTTTTTCTTTTTCTTTTTCCTTTTGAAATGATGATCCCACTATTTGTTTTGTCAATATATTCCTTCATTTCAAGTTATACTCTTCTTTTGTTATATCAAACTAACTATAGTTTGTTTGACGATAATTGATGTTTTCTTTGATAGGTTGGATCTAGTTATTGTTGAAGCTTCTTCACATCCACCTCCTATCATTAAGAAGCATTTAAGCATTTAGAATTACGAGAGTTCGAATGTAAGGACCTTTAAAAAATAAGTTGAATTATGCTATTAAAAGAACTTTAGACTGTTTTGTTATATTTAATTATTTATAGATATGTATATGTCATGGTGATAAGTACTTTATACTTTTTTTAATCCGACAATTGTTTATATATGATCAATAGTAACATAAATAATCATAACTATTAAGAAACAAGTATATTTGTAATGAGTTATGTCTTTCAACTTAAAGTTATTTTTTTATCTTAAGTATATTTGTTTGATTAACTAACATATAAGATAAAGCATGTGGAATAGATATATTTTATAAATAAAATTATGATGAAAAAATAATAAAATTCATATTTTATTTAAGTATTGTTCCTATATTGTTTCCAATTGTTGCTCTATTAAAATTAAATATTAATACAATGAGAAAAATAGTATACGTTATGTTTTTTAATAAAAGTAGCCAATCTCATATATTAAAGTACGAAATATTTAAATAAATCTGTTAATACTTGTTAACAAATAAATTCACTAAATTGACCTGATATGAGAATTTTTGTTTAAAACATTACTTGTATGTCTATATAAAGTGTCATTGTGATGATTATATAGCTAATTCTCGTATTTAAGATCCCCAAAGTATCTCATATAGAGATTGCTATATTTTGATATTATTTATGACATATTGTAAAACTCTCTTTTCAATGTTTGATTGATATATTGATTATATAACTTTGACAACATGATGGTGGCACGTTTTGAAATAAAAACTAATATAGCAAAGTTGTTGGCTAAGGAACTAAAAAGGTACAAAGTGCAAAACCTATCCATTTTAGTACAATGCAGCCACATTCAGAATCGAGATGATCATGACATTGTGGTAACTAAAGATTCAATTTTAGGACAAGCTAAAGCTCGCTTCAGCTTATTTTCATGGTATTTACAAAATAATGATTATTAATGATTGGCAATTTTTTGTTATGTTGATTATTGTCAATTTTTTGGTTATGTTAGTGAATAATTATTTATCCTAATATAATTGTTTAAAGCAATCATGTTGCTTTAAACAATTGCATAAACTAATTAGTACAGGTTTTAGCCTTGAATGGTCATGATGGTTAGGGAAACTATTGAAACTTATCCAAAAACTTATTGGCTATATGTGTGTG
>JANKYF010000002.1:47191331-47204936 GCA_029829435.1 Erythroxylum hondense | reverse complement strand
ACTTTCACTAATAAATTTCATAATACAATACAAATTTACCCAAAACCTCACATCAATTTCATTAAACTCAAAAACACTCATTTCATGTATTAATCTCAAAATATCATTTCAATTTGTTCAAACTAGCATTTGCTCACATAGAACATTACACATAATCATTCAAAATCATGAATTTTCTTTTCCTTTACACATGGCTAATTCACCACCAATTTCTCATTTCATGTCAAATTTTAACTCGCAATTCTGAGAAAAGTTCGGGGTCCAACACTAGGTCTCTTCAGTACCTAAAAATCAACGTTGCAATTTTGATAAGTTTGTGAACTCAGTGAGTGAATCATCATTGATGTACCCACTCTAGTCAAGACACAAACATCACAAATATATAACCAAATTCACAAATATATTACATTATTCAGAATCAAATCCCATATCTCACATCATTCAGTTTTGTGTACCAAATCACAATATTCATCATATTTCAACAAGCACATTATAAATAAAAACATTTCATATAATCATTTAAGAAAAATCCAATCATTCAACTCAATCATTCATATCATCAACATGTACAAATATATATGCAAATGCATATACGACTCCACTTTCATTTTTATTTTGTTATGATCTAGTGCTTATTTAACTGTCCCATACCTATTGTGGATACCAGGCTCATTTCATAATTGTCCTATACTAGTTGTGGATACCGGGCTCATTTCATAATTGTCCCATACCTATTGTAGATACTGGGCTCATTAAAAACTGAGCCTATGGCTTTTATGGACATTTCTTGAGCTTTAAGCTCTTTTTCATGCGGGTCACTCCAGTCACAATTCATTTATTTGATCATGCATAACAGACTAAATGAAATGCAATAAATTACATATTATGCTATCAGTACCTTTTATTCAAAGTGCACAGTCATTTATCATATTCATCGGATCTAAGTTCGGCATTCAACACTTATCACTTTGCATATACAAATTTGAAATACTTCCAATATAGTCCCGAATATCAAACTTCTCGAACCATCAATATCCGAAATTATCACTATCGCAATCATATCCATAATAATTCAATATCTAAAAGTTAATAAAAAACAAATCAAACATAATGAGAAAACATCTAGGTTAACTCACTTAATTCAAATAGAAGCGTATATATAATTGAGATTACACATCTAGGTCAACTCACAGTATGCTCTAGAACAACTATTTCCTTGATGACTCGACAATGTCTAAATGCTGACGATTAATTTGTGCCTCTATATCATATAATACAAACATAGTTATAGATTACTAACTTGTTTAATTGAATGAGTACTTATTCATACGCATGTATATGTGATATGTCCAATACATACTCAATTGACTTTCGCTGGTATGTATCCTTTATCACAAGTCTTGATCATACGTTCATTATAGCTTATATACATCCAGTTTGCAATTAGGTTTATGCCTTAAGTAAGTTTGATTAATCTCAATTCATCAATCCTTTTCTAGCATTATATATTCACATAATTTTCCCAACTCTCATTCAATCATACCTAATTCATTACTTATATCCTTTGATTCACAATTGTATTCATAAGAACATCCTTTTTCCATTAACAACTCATACTTCCCAAATTCATAGGCAATGACATCAAACAATTCATTCCTTAATTTATAACCTTAATTAACAACTTAAACTTATCAAACACTTAATCACTTAATGAAGGAACTTTCTAGGTTCATTTCAAGTCCCAATCATGTCCCAATGCTCCAAAGTAAAGCAACTTACCCTTATATGGTTTAACCATCACATAAAACACTTTTTTTTTTTACTTTAAAGCATTACCATGATTGTGGGAAGGAACTAATACAATTCGCATGATTGTGGGATAGGTGAACCTAAAGCTCACCTTCATTTTCCTTCACCTTTTCTTCCAAATTTTAACAACTTCATGATAGTCCATCAATTATACCTCATTTATACCTTAGAGATACTTCAATTCCTCATCAATTCATCTCTAATTCCAATTCAAAATGATTCAATTGGTAACTCATAAACAATTTATCTTTTATGCATCAAAAACCAAACAAAAACTTTAATTCACTTTTATACATGTAACCCTAACTCTTTCCCATTTCAAGAACACTACACTAACACTTTTCTTTATGCTAAATTCACCTTTAATATACTTCAATTCTCATTTTAATTCATCCTTAAAACAAGTTATAACCTAGGGTTTCCATGTATCAAACCAATTCATCCATTAAATTCCAAGCACACTTCATCATCAACCTGATATGCAATTCATCTCAATTCATCCCTAATCAATCATCATGAATGTTATGCTCACATATGTCACAATAGGACAATCAATCACTTACTTGTTCAGCTCAAAGTCCCCTCAATCAACAACCTAACCAAGCCTTCCAAGCATTGAAGCATACACCAAGAACAAGATGGAAATAAAAGGGTTTCAATCACAAGACGAAGGCTTCTGAATTTTGGAAAAATTCAAGGTTATTGAGATTGTGTGGTGTTGATAGCGAGGAGGAAGAAGAAGAGAGCAAGTGACCAAAAAAATGAAAGAAGATGGTCTTTCCAAAAGTGGGAATCATGGGGTACAAGTGTATGGTGAGGGGTGAGACATATGGTGTGACACTTGTCAAGTGGAGAGTTATGTCACATGTCTTCTTCTCATGCTTCCAATTGTCACTTAATGTTTAGTTCATTTGTCACATATTTTCATAGGCCACTTATCACTTGTCTATTCAAGCCATTTGTCATCCAATTAGCTAAAATATTTGTCACTTATTCCCAATGCCACATATCACCATTTCATAGGTCTAATCAACCTAAATTCTCATATATCAATTTATCTTTCCTTTTGACATTTTTCCTATACTAGATGCACACATCATTCCATCAATCATTCAATTGCAACAACAAATTTCCAAATTACTAATTATAATTCATCAAAATAAAATTCAAGACATAATCAACACACAAGTACATCATAATTAGTTAAAACCTTTCATACCCCGAATATGTCAACTGAGTGCATATACTATCTTTACAATGTCTCTAAATCATGATTCATATGTGTATGCGAATATGATGCATGCAAATAAATGCACTTTACATATTCTAATATGATATGACTTAATCTAACAATTAAATCCTTAAGTGTAGAAACGGACAATATCTCTATGTGATTTAAGTATGGACAGCCATATACCATAAACATCAAACAATGTCAAACACAACCATAACATTGAATAAAGTGAGGTACTACATAGTTTAGGCAATAACAACCCTAATAACTACTTAGAAATCCATCAAAATTTCATCCAACATGTTCATAACATGTTAGAAATCCATCAAAATCTCATCCAACATGTTCATAACATATCCATACATCCTTCTAAATCAACAAAATACAACAAAGAAGCAAGAAAAGAGAAGAAGTAAGGCTTATATGTTGAAGAGCAAAGCTAGAACTCCAGGGAGGTAGCTTTATGTCTCCTTGAAATCCTTTGATTCCACCTTGAATTCTCTTGGTTTTTCTCTCAAAAATGCATTCTTCTCTCTCCATTGGATGTCTTACGCGACCTCACCTTTTCTAGGGGTATAAAATTGAGTTTTTATACCCCATTTAATGCTTTAAAAGACGTGGGAAGGAGGAAGTTGCTAGTTGGAATTTTCTAGAAAACCATGTTTTTTTATCTTGATTTCAATCCCTAATATCTTACCCAAATTGAGCCAGTATTTCACCAATTTGAAGCTGAATTTCTCCTCTTTCTTTTGGATGAAAAAGGAAAAAATATCCAATAAGAATTGTATCTTGCAAAAGTTTAACATTGGTGATGGGTCGGCTTAGGAAAATTCCAACTTTCCTTTAGGTCACACGATTTGCTTTCTTTTTAGCTCTTATATCCTTCCATCCCTCAAAACTACCTTCAAACCTATTGATTAACAACAAAATTAATCACTTAATCATGCCCAAAACACATGCAACTCATACCAACATTAATGTAAGAAAAAGACCTGTAACAATTTAATGTAAAATTCATGCAAAACTAATCTTAAAGACCTAATTCACATACATTCATGCATATTCACCTACATTCATACATAATCATGCAATTTTATGAAACTAAGACCAAAAATAAGCTTAAAAAGTTGTCAACAATCAATTTATGATGATTAACTAACAAATTATTGTAAGGAAAGTATGTACAAATATCATATATTAACTCCCCCACACTTAAACTTTTGTTTGTCCTCAAGAAAAATCAAACACAAAAATAATATGAAAAACACAAATACACATAAACATACATGCATACAATGTCAAAATTGATGGCTACTGACTCGGAACGTTATGCAATCAGCTTAATCATAAACAATAGTTATATCACAAGTTCAATATATTGATTATTCCATTATACCTAAGTACTTTAATATAAACATACACATTGATCAAGATATAAATAACTCAATTTTAAACCTATGTCACTTACAGATATGCATTTACAATTATCGGTCATTTAAATAGTTAACTATCTAAGTTATCCTTTCATGAAAATTTTTAACTAATTTAACAAATCAGTAGGATTTTATTACACACACTTTTTTCTCATTTTTGTAACGTTGACTTAGTCTTTTGACTCAATGACCAACATTGGCGATGAAATCCCCCAGTTACTCAACTAGGCCATATTTTTAATTTATTAACTTGGCTTAGTTGGAGCATCATTCTAGCTTTTTGATGCAAAGATAAACACTTGTGATGAATGACCTCGGTTACTCAACTAGATCATAGCTCACAACCGGCTACTAGCTCTATTCTTAACCCTTTTTGAGTCAACAGAATAGTTATTAACACACACTCTTTTCTTTTACTAATTCATTTCTTTTAGCTTATTATTTTCATGAAAGGGAAACTCAGATTGTCTATTGATTTAATGGCTTTTAACGATAACTATAGGTGAATTAACAACATTCAGTGTAAAACCAAGTGTCCTATCCTAATCAACACACATGTTTATGTTAAAGCTACTTGTAATCTAACTTCCTAAGTTAACCCATATAATGAATAAATAAAGAGTCATGACAAGGCTTGTTGGCATTAGTGTTGAGGATCATGTTGCTGGTGGCTTGCATATTTGTCACAGCTCACACTTTACTCTTCTTTTCTTGTACAAAAAAAACTAACATAAATAAAATATAAACACAAACATCCAACAAACATAGACAAAAACATCCCATACTAGTTTTTTAAGTCACTAGCAAGATTTTGATCACTATCTAGTCATGGGTGGGGTCCGAGAAATATTTTTTCTCGCTTGGTGGGCACTTGTCCTCCATAGTAGGGCTTGCAATGGTGGCCATTCACCATGAAAGTTTCTCTATGCTCGTTTTGCAGCTCCACAACTCCAAATGGGAATGCTTTAATTACTATGAAAAGTCTGCTCCATCTAGATTTTAACTTTCTAAGAAACAACCGGAGTCTAGAGTTGAAGAGTAAAACCATATCACCTTCATGGAAGTCCTTTTTCTTGATGTGTGCATCATGCCATCTCTTTACATTTTCCTTGTAGAACCTAGCATTATCATAAGTTTGTAGCCTTAATTTGTCCAACTCATTTAACTATAATTTCTATTTTTCTCCAACTGCCTTCTAATCCAAATTTATGGCCTTGATAGCCTAGTAGGCCTTATGCTCAAGTTCCATAGGTAAATAATAAGTTTTCCCATAAATCAGTCTGTAAGGCGTTGTCCCAATATTGGTCTTGAAAGCTATCTTGTAAGCCCATACTACATCATCTAAATTGATTGCAATCCTTCCTAGAACTATTGACAGTCATTTATAAGATTTTCTTTAATTCTCTATTCATAACCTCTACTTAACCACTTGTTTGGGGATGGTAAGGTGTAGCTATCCTGTGTTGTACTCCATATCTTTTCAATAATGCTTCAACTGGATTGTCGCAAAAGTGGGTACCTCCGTCACTGAAAATCACCCACGGCACACTAAATTTGTTGATAATCTTTTTTAGAAACCTTTGCACCACTCTACTATCATTTGTTGGTGTCACCACTACCTCAACCCACGTAATACATAATAAACACTTACGAAAATATATTTGTTTTCATAAGAGGACAAAAAATCAAAGACTTTAATCTCCAGCATCGAAGACTTTGGTATCTCGTCCCTTTTCGATATGTTCCCAATTCTTTAGCACATGTCACACTTCTTCACCTAATGTTGTGCGTCCTTAAACAATGTTGGCTAATAAAATCCACACTCCAACAACCTTGTGGCTATCCTATTGCTTCCATAATGTCCTACATAAGAAAAATTATGATAGTGAGTTAAAATAGGATTAATTTCATTATCAGGAACACATCTCCAAATCAATCCATTTGCACAATTTCTGTAAAGAAGTAGATCTTCTCACATGTACTCCTTACAATTATGTTTAAAATTTTTCTATTGTTGGTAAGTTAAATTATGGGGAAGGATACACCTGTAATGTAATTTGCAATGTTGGCATACTAGGGATAGTTTCATTTCTTATTAGGGAATTTCTTGTACCAAGAGTCACATCTCATCAGGGAATTGCTCAATGTTTTCTTCTTGTAAGTGCTCATTGATTCCCCTCCTTCCAATCTTGACAGGTGATAACAACGAAATTTTTTTTTCCCTTTTTATCCTTGATCACGATATCGAATTCCTATAGGAGTAGGATCCACCTAATCAACCAAGGTTTGGCATTCTTTTTTGGAAAAAGGTACTTCAGGGCTGTATGATCTATATGCATAATCACTTTTGGACTAAATAAGTAAGAATAAAATTTATCACAAGCAAAAACTATAGCTAATAATTATTTTTTCATCTTGGTATAATTAATTTGAGAATCTGTCAAAGTCCTACTGATGTAGTGAATAACATACAACTTCTTATCCTTACATTGCCCTAGAACACACCGAATTGTGTAATCGCTAGCATCACACATCAACTCAAATGCCAAGCTCCAATTTGGTTGTTGTAACACTGGTGTTGATGTCAACACCTTCTTCAACCTATCAAAAGAAACTAAACAATCATTATCAAAAATGAAAGGAACATCTTTAACTAAAAAATGAGTAAAAGGTTTAACAATTAAAGAAAATCCTTTATGAATCGATGATAGAACTTGATATGCCCTAAAAAATGCTAAGACTCCTCGAACATTACTTGGCAGAGGAAGTTTATCGATGACTTCAATTTTTTCCTTATCTACTTCAATGCCTCTACAAGATATCTTGTGTCCTAAGACTATTCCCTCCTGAACTATGAAGTGACATTTTCCCAATTTAATGCTAAACGGGCCTCTTCACACCGTTGGAGAACCTTATCCAAATTTGTTAGATGCTACTCAAAGGAATCTCCATACATTAAAAAGTCATCCACAAATACCTTCAAAAAATCCTTAATCATGTCGGTAAAAATGGCCATCATATAGCTGAAATGTAGCTATTGCATTGCAAAGTCTTAACGACGTCCGTCTGTATGCAAAAGTACCATATGGACACATGAAAGTTATCTTGGCTTGATCCTCTAGCTAAATGAATACCTAATTGTAGCCAGAATACCCATCTAAGAAACAGTAGAATATATGTTTTGCAACTCTCTCAATCATCTGATCCTCAAAAGGTAGTGGGAAGTGGTCCTTCTTTGTCACTGAGTTAAGCTTTCTGTAATTAATACAAACTCTCCAACTAATGACCGTCCGTGTGGAAATCAACTCATCCTTTTCATTTTCTATCACTATTGTTCTGCCTTTCTTTAGTACACACTAAATTGGACTTATCCATTCACTATTTGATATTAGGTATATATTCCTACATCTAATAACTTAATCAATTCTTGTTTTGCAACTTCTTGTATATTTGGATTCAAACGCCTTTGCCTATCCCTCATTGATTTACATCCATCCTCGAGATTTATTTTATGCATCACAACCCTTGGATGTTTGATATCTCCCACCCCATCACTTTCATCCTCCTCCTTATAACTTATATAACCTTCCTCTCCTATTCATCACTCATCTAGTTTGAAATAATCATATGTAATGTTTGATTTTCACCCAAAAAGGTATACCTTAGGTGTGAAGGTAAAGGTTTTAACTCTAAGGTGGGTGCTCTCTCATTGAAAGGTGGTATAGGTGGATTGGTCCTCACCATTGGTTCCTTCTCAATTTTCTCTTCTTCCTCTCCATCCTTGTTTCTCTTTCCACGCTAATCTTCATTCAATTCTAATTCCCTCTCACTCTTTGTTTTTATCATTCTACCAATTATCTCCTCTACATACTCATCCATCACATCCATTCTCATACAATAAATTGGCTTCTCCTTGCTTTTCAAACTCCTATTCATGTTGAACTCAACTTTTTCATCACCAATACGCGAAATCAGAACACCATTATTCATATCAATCAACGCTTGACTAGTATTCATAAATGGGCATCCTAAAATTAATGGACAATTTCTATCCTCAGCACCATTAAGAATGACAAAGTCAACGGGAATCACAAACTTATATACTTTTACTAAAACATCTTCAACAACTCCGAAAGACTTCTTTATGGATTGATCAACTATTTGAATTGTCATTGATGTCGGCTTTATATCATCTAAGTTCAGCTTCTTGAAAATAGACAATGGCATCAAATTAATATTAGCTCCCAAATCACATAAATATTTAGAAAATTCAACACCATTAACAATACAAGGAATAGTAAAACTTCCTGGATTTTTTAGTTTCAATGGCATATTGTTCATGATCATAGAGCTATAACAGGCGATTAATGCTACTGTTTGATTTCAATCCCACATTCACTTGCAAGAAAGTAATTCCTTTAAGAACTTAGCACACTTAGGCATGTGCTCCAAAACTTTTGGCAAAGGAAAAATCTTATTCAAGTTCTTCAATTTTTTCAAAAAATTGTTGAATTAGGTATTGACTAGATTTTGACTCACTCTCCTAAGAAATGGTAGTTTTGGAACATATGGTGGAGGTGGAACATATGGGGGTTCTTCCTCCTTAGTGACTTTTTCCTGACTTTTCTCCACTGGATTAGCAACTTCCTTCAAGACTGGCTTTGGTAACTCCTTTCCACTTCTTAACTGAATTGCATTTAAATGTTCTTTCTAATAAGGTTTTGAAGAGCTAGGAAGGTTAGCTGGGGGTCTGTTGATACTGTGGTTGCCAGCTGACCCATCTACATCTCTAGGTTGTAGATTGATGATGAAAGAATTTTAATTAACCGATCAGTCTTCACTTTATAACTTTTAAGCGCCTGATCACTCCATACCTGTGCATCCTCGATATTGTTCACCTTTGATCAAATTGTACCCCATCACTTCCATCATCTTTAAAAATTAGGAGCTTAGCTGTGAAAGTTGAGAATCTTTCCTTACAGCTTGGGCTTCCATTTTTGCTTGTATTGTTGATTTAATACCTCCAAACTTTGACTCTAAGGCAACATCTGAGCTACTTTCATTTTTCTGAAATCCTGGGGGTCTTTAAGGTCTCCAATTAGTTCTTAGAGGAAATTTGGATGGCTTTTCCATCCAACATTATAAGTACCAAAATATGGGTTATTACCTAACCTTTATTGGAACCCTAAATAATGAGCTTATTCTGTGCCTTCAGTGCTCATCAAATAACACTCCAATGAATTATGACTATCCATTCCACAAATCTCACAATTTTGATTCATATACTTGAAAGAACTAAATGGAGGTTGAAGATCACTTACCTGTTTCTTTAATGATGCAAGTTTTGAAAATAAAGTAGCTATTGAATCTGTTGACATAACCTCTTTCTGTTTTTTCATCTACAGTGGTTTACCCCTTTCATTGTACCAAAGGTAGTTGTTAGTGGCCATGTCTTTAATTAGGTCATATACAACATTGATCTATGGTCTTCTTCATCAATGAACCTCCTAAAGTTGCATCAATAGTGCTTCTAGTTGCTAAATTGGCTCTATTATAAAATGTTTGTAGCAAAAATTCTCTAGGTAGATTATGTTGGGGTCAGCTCCTCTGCAACTCCTTGAAACGCTCCTATACATCATACAATGATTCTCTTTCGTATTGCTGAAAGTTAGTGATTTCCTTGATGATCCTTGTTGTCTTTGTCAATGGAAAATATTTCAGCAAAAAGACTTGCACCAACTGGTCCCATGTTCTGACTTGTTCTAGAGTAAGGGAGTTCATCCATGCCTTTGCTCGATCCTTTATTGTGAAGGGAAATAATCTCATCTTCATTGTGTCTTTCGACAGTCCGTTTTTCCTGAAAATATCACAAATTTCCAAAAAATTGGCAATGTGAGTATTAGGATACTTATGTGGCAAACCATAAAATGGAACATTGCTTTGCAAAATACTAAGTAAAGCAGGCTTGATTTCGAAATTGTTCGCATTCATTGATTGTTTACCAATTCCTTACTGGTTCAAGTTAAACCCTAGCCACATAAAGTCCATCAAAGTTCTTTCTTCACCACATTGTTCCCTCTATTCAGCCATTATCTGCTCCATTTGACCTGGTCTCCTTTCTTTTCTCAATTCCTTTTCTACTTTGGTGATGTCAAGTTCTCACAATTTCTCCACAACTCCTGCACCCGTCGTGTGTATACACTTATTACACACTAGAAAAGAATATCAAAGTAAAAATGAAAAGAAATCCCAAATCAAAACAATTCAAACCAAACTTGATGCTAGGTGCAATCCCTGGCAATCACGCCAAAAACTTGATATGTAATTTTCCAAATTCTAAATTAAAACCTCTTATCCTGCTAGTATACAGATAAGAAATCGCAGTATAGATAGGTATTGTCCAACAGGGATTGGTTAGTCACCAAAATAATCCAAATTTTGTTTTATTCAGGAAACTCAAATAATTATACTTGAGAGATCAAAAATATAAAAATTAAGAGTCATACATACACACTTTAGGGTTGTCACAAAAGTACAAACACAAATTTAGAAAATGGTGAATCAAAGTATCAATTTAACAACTTAGGATTGTCATTATCTAACTATGTATTCTCTCATTTTAGCAATGTTTATTATGTTTAGTCCAATATTTCTTAATGTCTTAGTTCATTCACTCTCATTATTTGAAGCAAATGAGCTATGTTTAACGAAGTAAATGAATTATGTAAGCTCTCACTTCCCATTTTTCACTTAACCATTAAAAGGATATGAACAGATTTTTGGAAAACCACTTTTCCATTCAAGATCTTCCTCCAAATGGCAAGGTAACTTGATATATGGAGTATTCTTGGTGTACTCCCACTCTCATGGAACTTACTAACATATTTCTTAACTCCATATCTCTATGTGATCTAAGTATGGACAGCCATATACCATAAACATCAAACATATCCATAACATTGAATAAAGTGAGGTACTACATAATTTAGGCAACAACAACCCTAATAACTACTTAGAAATCCATCAAAACATCATCCAGCATGTTCATAGCATATCCATACATCCTTTTCAATCAACAAAAAATAACAAAGATGCAAGAAAAGAGAAGAAGTAAGATTTATATGTTGAAGAGCAAAGCTGGAATTCTATGGAGGTAGCTTTGTGTCTCCTTGAAATCCTTTGATTCCACCTTGAATTCTCTTGGTTTTTCTCTAAAAAATGTGTTCTTCTCTCTCCCTTTGATGTCTTGCAAGGCCTATGCTTTTCTACGGTTTAAAATTGAGTTTTTATACCCCATTTAATGCTTAAAACGACATAGGAAGGAGGAAGTTGCCAGTTGGAATTTTCCAAAAAAGTCTATTTTTAGTCTTGACTTCAATCTTTGATATCTTATTTTATCTAATTGAGTCATTATTTCACCAAATTGAAGCTGAAATTCTTCTCTTTCTTTTGGATAACAAAAAAAAACATACAATAAGAATTGTATCTTAATAAAGCTTAACAATGGTGATGGGTTGGCCCAGGAAAATTCCAGCTTTCCTTTGGGTCACATGACTTTCTTTCTCTTTGGTTCTTCTATCCTTCCATCCCTCAAAACCACCTTCAAACCTATTGATTAACAAAAAAAATTAATCACTTAATTATGCCCAAAACACATGAAATTGATACCAACATTAATGTAAGAAAAAGATGTGCAACAATGCCATGCAAAATTCATGCCAAACCTAATCTTAAAGACTTAATTCATACATAATCATGCAATTATATGAAACTAAGACAAAAAAATAAGCTAAACAAGTTAAAAACAATCAATTTATCATGATTAACTAACAAATTATCTGAAGAAAAATATGTAGAAATGCCACTTATCATATCTTAATACCAAGGATGAAAGATGCACTAAAGTCCTTAATACAAAGTGCTTAGTTAAAAGCTACTTAACTTAATATAAATGTAATAAAGATGTCATCTACATATAAAAGTAAAAGGATAACCTTGCTTATCTTTACCTTGTAATATAAGCATCTTTCAAGCTTGTTTTTCATGAATTCAAATAATATAATAACATCATTAAATCATTAAACTTTAGGTACCATTTTCTCCAAGCCTGTTTTAAACTATATATGAATTTACTCAATTTACATATCATATCAGTCTTATTATGATCCTGAAATCCTTTAGGTTGCTCCATATATACCTCTTTATAAGGTTCTCTATTTAAGAAAGTGCTCTTAACATCCATATAATGTAGCTTTATATCATAATGGGCTACTATTGCTACAGTGACTCTAAATGCATTCTTGAAAGACATAAGAGAAAAGGTGATATTAAAGTCAACACCTTTTCTTTGAATGAATCCTTTGTTAACCAACTGGGCCTTGAATAGCTTAACCTTACCTTAGGATTTTGAATTATAAAACCATTTGTAACTAATGAAATTACAGTTATGAGGTAAATCCACAAGCTTTTGCACAAAATTATGATTCATAAATTGCAATTTGCTCCTCATAGTATCCCACCACAAATATGAATGAGGTTTAGAAAAAACTTCTTTAAAAGTAATCAAATCCACTACATATCCAATATCATAGTCTTGTTCATCCAAATAGACTATTTATTTAGATGATATGACAGGTCTCCTCACTTAAGTAGATCTTTCTATTTAAACTAGCTTAATATGATCATGTCGCTCAGGAACATCTGTCTATACCTTTAGTGGTTCCTATTCATATATTGGTAGGTACTCTTATCCAAATCCACTAGTCCTAACTAAGAGGTGTTGGATAGGATATAATAGTTGTATCCACCCTTATATCATCTAAATCTCTCATTATAGTTATTGTGTTCAAAAAAAATTTCTATGTGAGATTCCACTATTCAAGATCCTACTCTATAGTGAAATATATATCCTCTATAATGGTTAAGATATCCTACAAAATAACAAGTTAAATGAGAATACAACTTATCTTTATAATGATATATATATGCACCTTAGCAGGGTAGCCCTATATAGAAAGATGAGTGAGGCTATGACCGCGCGTCGTAACGCTAATCAAAATTAAAATAACTAGACTACTACTGTAGCAGTGGCAAGTCTAGGTCGATCCCACAGAGAGTGTGTGTAAAGTT
>JANKYF010000002.1:47077295-47089263 GCA_029829435.1 Erythroxylum hondense | reverse complement strand
TCTGTTCATTTGTATTTATGTTGTAGGGTTAAGTTCATTGTTTGTAAGAATAAGATTTTAGACTTTTGTGAAGGATTTTGGAATTATTATGTTCTTGTGTATTTTCGGATTTTGGAATTGATGTTGTATCGTGGCTTGAAAATGCCACTTTTGTTTGGTGATGTATTTCTTTTGGAGTATGTAAATGAATTATGGATGTGTATATAGAATAGAAAAATAAATTATAGTTTGTATGTAAATTGCATATGATTATGAATGGGATTGATTGTGTTTGGATTCCAGACAGGAAGTCCGATGATACTGATTATTGATTGAGAATTATTGAAGTGTTATAGGTATATGAATGTGTTTGTTTGTGTTGGATTCCAGACAGGAGGTCCGATGAATTGTGTTGATTGAGCTGAAAATATAGAAGTGCTTATTATGTTTGAATTGATAGTATATGGACATATGTGATTGTTTTGATGGAAAAAAAAGAGAAAAAAGAATAAAAAGACTTTTTGACTAAATTGATGAGATTTGATTGACTTTGAAGAATCAAATGAACAGAGATTAGAGAGTCTAATGGAATATTATTGATAGTTGAAATTGTTATAAACGATATTGCAGTAGGAGAAAACAGTTCAAGTATGGTGACTAATTCACATGCGCACACTTTTGAAACGTGGGCACGCCATTGAACAAATTGTGAAAAAAAATTTATACCGATTTGGATTAGTTTAGATCTAGATTGTCTTATAGTTTTCAACACGACACGTTTGTTTTGTTTAAAAATTTTGCGTTCTCGGATGTCAGAATTTGGCTTTCAGTGTGATTGATCTGTTTTGGTTTCTTTGTTTCCTTCGCTTTTTGATCCGATTTGCTTTCTTTGACTTTCGTTCACTTTGACTTTTGCCTTATGTTTCCGCTTCCGATTCTTTCCTTTAGGATCCGTTCTTTAGTTTCGCTTTCTGTTTCTGTTTAGGATTTAGTTTTTCGAGGTTGGGTTCTGGTTTCGATCCCAACAACTACAAACAGCTCGAGGGTTCCATGAAATAGAATAAGGAAGCCAAAGTTTATCCCATGAATATAATAAGTCCATTTTTCGAAGCTCATATGCCACAAATGGGTAGATGGGAGAAGGCTCTTGTCAACGTGCACATGATGAATAGGATGATTCCACTCTCTCCCAAACAAAAGCACATAAATATGCTCAAATCATTTTATCACATGCTTTCATACTTTTCATTTATACAAAATGCCATGACAAATATCAAGGCGTAACATTGATCAAAACACAATTTATTTATATCACATATCCACACATAGGCAAGAATTTGTTCAATCACACAATAACTATAAATACATTACTCACCTAATTAGCTCGCGAATAGCAAGTCAAGCTTGCCTTTCCCTTTACTCTTGGTTAAGGTTTCCTTGGTTCCCTACAATAACCAAGGTTTCATTCAAAACAATATTTCAATAAAATTCAAAAACTTCAAAAAAATTACAAAAATTTCAACCAAACACAAACTAAACTCAAATCTAACCTACCCATAACCCATCTAGGTTAGAAAATCCAAGACCTAGTTTAGGAACCCTAAAATCAATTGGGTTCTCCTACTCCATCTTCTTCCCACACCAACTTTTTCGATTCTCTAAACTAACGCTTTTCCTTCAATAAAGCAAGAAGGAAAGATGGTTAACCTACCATAACAAGTTTGATTTCTCTCCTTTCCTTCTTTCTCCAAAACCTTTCTCCTCCCTCTTTTAATTTCATTTTCTCTCTCTTCTCCCTCTTCAATTTACGATTTTCTCCTCTTCACAAGCAAAACAACACATACTTATCCCATTTCTACCTTTAATGAGCCCAAAAAGTCCATCTTATCCTTAATTATAAGCTTATGTTCTCCTATTATAAAGTGATCTCCCAAAAAAGTCCTTGAACATCCTTATTATATTAACGCTTTAATTTCCACTTGCCAATTCAACAAATCCTACTAACCTTGACATAAGTAAAGTTCCAAAATTAAATCTATCAAAACTCTAAAATTATTTTAAATCATTCTTACTTTAAAGAAAAATTTTCCGGGGTCCAACACTTCTTGTGTGTTTACGCTCTGACTACTATCTCTCTTCTTCTGACTGCAAGTCTTCAGCACCTGCAAAGGATCTTAGGTAACCATCTCATGGAGGAGGGCTTCATAAGGTAAGTACTCAACTTTAGACTCTTTCAGAACTATTGTGTATGTTATAACTGGCTAGTTTAGGTTGTAGAAATACTACTTTATGTATTGGGTATTCTTGGATTCTCGTTAGAGTATCCAAGAAATAGCTAGTCTCTCGTTGCATTTCTTCTCCAACTGGTTTATGACTAGTTTTTCTCTAATATTATTAGAGATGATTTATGTGAGAAAAATTATGTGTTCGATCCCGCTTCCGGAGCCCAACATTCGGAGTCACAAGATGTGTGTTGGGCTGAATCATAGAACGTGAGCAAACACATTTCTTCAACTTCAGAATAGATTTTGGGAAACCTCAAATTGGAATCAAAATTTGACTTCTTCAAAACCTTTGTCCCTCATTGTCTTAAGTTTCTAATGACACCAAAATCATTCAATATGGTTTAGAATTCTAAGAGTTAGGGCTTGTTCCAATTTGCCCTTATTAGTCTTTGTCCCTCATTGTCTTAGGTTTCTAATGACACCAAAATCATTCGATATGGTTTAGAATTCTAAGAGTTAGGGCTTGTTCCAATTTGCCCTCATTAGTCATTCTCGGCTCATCTTCATTCTGTGATACCACAAGATATTGGACCCCATTTATGAAGCTCAACTATCATTCTAGAGTCGAAAAACGTGAGCAGGTTTTCTTGTAGGGTTATTCCAATTAACCCTCATTAGTCATCCTCGGCTCATCTTCATTCTCTAATACTGCAAGTGTTGGGCCCTATTTTCCAAATCATTCTTATACTGAAGCAAATATTTTATGCTCAACTTCCATCTAAATATTGAATATGTTAGAGGATGAATTAGAATTCGACCTCTTCATATAATTTGTAAACCGTCTCTAGTTTACTTCACATCAGAAATCATCTCAGTTGGAACCTACAGATCCAGATATATTCAAAATGTCGAAGCATGTTCAGTAAAATAACATCAGTTCATACTATTTCAACATATTCCTTTACTTTCCTTTAATCAAAACCTTTTTTCCCATCAATTCGGAATGCTGCCAATTTTTGTGGAGAGATAGCACAATGTGTGTTGGGATCTATTCCTTCACGAATCACTTCATTTGGAGTTCAGATAACAAAGATTGGTCGAAGGAAATCAAACAAGGTTCTGTCCTCAATCATATTGTACCTATCTCAGAACAATTAGCATAACTTTCAATAGAGATTTCAAATTAAGGTTTTCTTTTAATATTTTTGAAGAGGACATCTAGATCTACAATTTTCATGGAGACCTCGAAGGCAAATTCTATCGTCTAGAGGGTCAAAAATGGGACCAAAAGATAGGATCGGATGAACAGTGCGCCAGACGAAATGACGTCCTCAGCAGACAATACGTTCTCACCAGATGATACGTCCTTACTAGACGATACGTCCTCACCAGACAGAGCATCCTCACTAGATTATCCGTCCTCACTAGATGATATGTCCTCACCAGATGAAGCGTCCTCACAAGATGATCCGTCCTCACCAGTTGAAGTATCCTCACCAGATGAAACGTCCTCATTAGACGATGCGTCCTCACCAGATGACACGTTATCACCAAATGATACGTCCTCTCCAGATGATATGACGTCATCAGACGATACAAACTATACTTCTGAGTACCTCCACTTATAAGGATCACAACTTTCGACTCCAATGTCCAAAAATTTCATAATATATACCGTTGGAAAACTAGAAAGATAATCTACAACTTCTATGAAGACAACTTTGTCAAATTCAATCTAGATCATTCCAGATTTTCCCCTGAACTCAAAATACAAAATTTTCCCTATGGAAGACTTGAAAATTTGCCTTTCGCAAACTTGGAATGTCCTGAGCTTAACCATTCAGTTACCAAATTGACTTCATTAAACTCTTCAAATCTCAATTCATTTGCCTTATCACCTTCAACTTCATTTGATCAGTTATAATTCCTATCTTTTTTTCCTTTGTATCTTGCTTATGCATTTATATATATATATATATGTATGTATATATCAATAATTTATGTTCCAAAATCATCAACTCAAGTTGATTACTTCTTCACATATATCTATCTTCAACTCACATCATCCATGCACCATTCACATTTCATTAATATCAAAAGAGTAAAGTTTTACAAATCTTTAATGACATTCTAAGTCACATTACATCATCGTCTCAAAATCTCAAATTATAAAAGGTTCTTGAACAACAAACCTATTGCTTTCCCAAAATCAACTCTGAATACAAAATAAACAAATATGGAGATGTTTCCTTAGGCTCTTGATCACTTGATCTCTTAGCTATTACCTGAAGAGAGGATAAAAGAGGGTGAGCTTGAAAGCTCGTGGGTAACAAGTTTATAACAAAGAATAAGCAAAATCGTTGAAATATTTTTTGTCTTATAAAAGTCATAGTGAATTTATAAAATGTTTTGTTCTCAAATTCTTAGTCAATTTCAGGTTCTTTTTGCTCAAAACTTATAGTTAAAAATGTCCTCACCTCAACATAGCAAAGTACATTTAACCATTACTGCAGAACACTCAATTTATGCAGTAAACTTGACAATTTCGAAGATGCAATGCACAAACAAATAACTTAAGAGTTCTGAGGAACGAAATGGAAAAATCGGAGTTTACACCGTGAATAAAACGAGTCCAATTTTTCAGGATCTCGTGGCCTCAAGCGGGCAGCCGGGACAAAGCTATAGGTCAACGTACACATGACTAATGAAACGAGTTCTTCTCTTGTCCAAACAAAAGCACACATTCATGCTCAAATCATTTTCTTATGTGTTCATACTTTCATGCTTTCACATCTTTTCATTCATACAAAATGCCATGACATGTTTCAAGCCATAACATGAATATTTCAAAACCATTTTCTATTTTATAATCAAAATTCGTGTACCAACGTGTAGCAATTTCTAAGATCACTCAAAACATTAAAAGCAACATTTATGAAGTAATTGAAATCATTTTACTTTCTTGATTTGTTAAAAAAACCGTTAATGGCTCATAACTCTATTATAAACATGTAACCCACCTTGATTTTCTTGCTTAAAGACTTGCTCAAAATGCCTTTTCTCTTATCCCTCTTGCCTCTTTGATCCGCTTTATATAATAAAAAAATCTCACTTAATAGGGTTTTCAATTGAAAATCCCACAAAGCACAATCATTAAAATTGGTGCTAGAATACTTAAACCCATGGATTTTCTAAACTTCACGAACTAAAATCCTTCCAAAAATTCCAAAAGATTTAGGTGATCTTATTTTGGTTCTTCACCAAATAAAGAGATCTTTCACTCAAATGGAAGCTCTTCTCTTCCTCTACTTTTGTCTCTTCTTGAACCACTTCAAAATCTCTCTTGAAGGCTAAGAAAATTGTAAAGACTACCATGTAAACATCCTTGTCGTGTTTGGGTGCATAGTTCCATAGTATCTCTTGGATAATGTCATTCAGATTGTCGTCATAGTTATTGAGTGCATATAGAGATGCAACTTGCCTCCATACTCTATTAGAAAACTCACAGCTGAAAAATAGATGATCTTTGTCCTCATCATCTAGATTGCAAAGTATACATCTTTTAGAGGAGGGGAGGAGTTTTAGTCTAGATATAGTGCTTAGTCTTACCTTCATGGCTAACCAGCTTAAGAAGCTGGCATTTGGCTTGATAGTATTTCTCCAGATCAACTTACCCAATCCAACTGTAGGTATTGTCCCATACTTCAGTTGTTTTGCTTGCCTATTTGTTATGTTCGTTACAACTAAACCATTCCAAAGCATGTATCCTCTTCTTCATTGTATCGATACTGTGTTATTGATAGAGCTCTGATCTCCTCATAAGAAGGAGCCCAGTTACCATTTGCAATTAACTCTTGAACTTTAGCTTTTTTGAAAATCTATCCAGGATATCCCTAGCAATCGGATGGTGAATTAGAGCTCCCTGAATGAATACTTGATTTGAAATTATGATACTTTGTATATAATTTATGCATGCATTGAGTTAAATGTTAATCCTTTTTTAGCATTTATATTATCCCACACACAAAAATAAGAAACAAAGAAAAATAGTAGTATACAAATAAACAAATATAAATAATTTTACTCTACTTAATTTGTACCAATAAAAAGGTCTAAGTTAAAGAATAATGCTAATAGGCATTTGAGATAGTGGTCTAGTAGAGTAGTTAGAGATTTTTATGACAATGTGTTTACTCTTAAGTGAAAAGACTATGAAACTTTTCAAATAAACTTGTAGATATTTCTTTGTTTTTTAAATTTTGTGTTCTTTTAAAAAGTGTAAAATTGTTTAAAGATTTTAGCATGATTTGCTTATATATGTTCACTTTATGTATTAAATGAACTTATTAAGATTGAGTTGAAATGCAAAGAATTATAGAGTGGATTGGATTAATTTATAATTTGATGCAACGGTACCAATTACTATCGAACCAAATAATCTTTTATTTTGTGCTTGGTTGAGACTGTAGACTCGAGTCCAGTAGGGAATCCTGGACAACAGACCCGGAATTGATTCATCATTCTTGGAAGCAGATTTGCAGGGTTCAAATGTTGCTTTATATGGTGATACTACCTCTCTTAACAAAGATGAAACTAAAGGCAGGAAAGTTCCGAACAGAGAAGCCACGTCTAAATCTTATCTTTCAATAAACGTACTATAAGGGTCGGACTTAAACTCTAATAAAAGTATCATTTAAACTTTATGCATAACTTGAACGTCGGATTAACGTCGACCCTCCACCAGGATAATTAAAAGAAAGAGACCCCGTCGACATTATCTTATCTTTCAATATACGTACTATGAGGTTCGAATTTAAGAAAATAATTATTCAACCTCTCAAAGTCCCAAGTTTTTGTTTCTTAGTATATATATATGATATAGTCCTACATTAAATCATTATGCTAGGCACAGGATTTGGATCATCCTACCCGCCAACTTAAATCTGTAAGTTGGCTCCTTCACGGTTCAGATAATAGGGAGAATACGTAAAGGTTAAAGAAACATCATAATCATGAAGTTTATTTATACAAGAAACAGTCTTAATTTAATTATCCATCTGACCAATTCCTAAAGGAGGTTACATTTTCAACAAACGATTAAAATATTTTAGTGCATAATGAATAACGTAATTTGGAAAATGTAAGAAGCTGATCTGTCGGATTCCATATTTAACCTTGTACTCGGAGAGGGCAGTTAGTCGTTGGAAACAGAGCCGTTATCCCTCCAAAAGCATTGGAACAGTAACCGGTAATAGCTCAGGGAAACTAAGCTGCCCGGAAACCATTATTTCCGGAGCAGCTCAACAATTAAAACCCCAACTGCTCTCTCTGTTTCTTTGTTCTTCTCTAGCTCTATGAGAAAGAGAAGTTCCATAGCTCCAATATATATTATTTGCTCACCTTTTTCTTCTCCTCCTCTACCGTTGTCAGCAAGAACAATACATAAAAAAGAAATCTATTTAATGCACTGCACGTTGATGGTTTTTGCAGGGACCATTTGAAACTTTGAATTGTTCTTCTTCTTTTTTTATATATTTCTTCTCCCTTACACAACTCAAACTGACCCTCGTGGCTTTTTCTTGTTATTTCAATGAAGTTGTCTAGTTGTTCGTCGTCGCTGGCCACCTTCTTGTTCCACTGTTTTATATGACTCGAGGTATGACCTCTGGTAGCCTCTGTGGTTTGAAGCCGTTACTGCTCGGTCGCAAACCTTCCAAGTTCGAGGTAATCGATCAACATGTTCACGATTAAAGAAATGGTTTGTTTTCAATCTTGGGGAATTATCTTGTAATGCCATTAGCAAACCTTTTGAATTGTATATGTTTCATCCCGTTCCAGCATTGTGGCCTTGCTATGAATATCCAGAGGTATTTGCATCATTATTTATTTTAATTTCAAGGAATTCCAATTCTTCATTATATTTTTCCCAAATACTTTGATACCCTAGATTATAATGAGGACTATCATTTGTTTTTGGACTGTTTGACGATCATCTGGATTTCCTACCAATAAATTGGGATGATCTCGGCACCTTAGAACCTGATGAATAAGTTTGGAACAGAAGAGAGACATATACCCATAATTTATAGCTAATAACTGCTTTCTTGTAAGTGGATAGAAATATTTATTTAGGTTTCACCAATTGAAGAAAAGGATTCAGATGTATTCCAAACCATAATTGGTCCCCCAACCCAGGAACTTGCAATCAGGAAGTAATTCTGATTGTATTTCTACAGATAATTCCGATTTAATCTTGTTAAGAAAAATTGGTAGTTATAGGAGAGGCTTTCATGAATGTAATTCTGCTACTCAAAGATTATGAATATCTTATCAACTGAAAAAATTTTGTGTTTATGCAATATTCATGGAAAAGTTGATGCAGACAGCAAAAGGCTTTCAATTAGTCAAGAATCAAAAGATGGAAATGAAAGGCCCAAAAACAGATCTTTCCCACGGATCTGCAGGGAATTTCATCTTGATGGTGGAGCTCAGGAAGAAGATCTTTAGCTTCAGGGACATTATTGACCTGCCACCTTGTAATGGCTCAGCTACGATAAATGAAGTAATACTCCAACCTCTTTCGTACAAACATGGTCAAAAGTATTGCATAAATGACATTTGATGATCTTTTAACTCTTATTATTCATGTAGCTGGTGCTGGTAACAATGAAAGATCTACACAAGCTTTTCCCTGAAACCATACCCAGAAATCATATCTTAGAAACTAAGGGAGCATCTATTGATAAGGTTCGCCACTTAAGCACATCCGGAAGTTGAGTTATTGAAGTTACTGAATTCTATTCTCAACCCCCAGCTGACTATCTTCATACGGGAGCAGGTTCTGGTCTATTTTTGTGAGGTTTTGACATCTATTGGAGATTCATGGATGATTAATCAAGAGTGGATGGACAGAAGTACAAATCACGTGAATGGCAATAGCGAACTCAATTCAGAACAACTTGGTAAGACTTGCGACTTATTAATTTAAATGTCTTCATGTTTTGGTCATAACGGACGAATTGCTATTATATCATCTTGGAGTACTCTGAGGTCCTCTATTCATGTACTTTCTTATAACCAGTGGAAGCAAGCTCTGTGAGCTTCTTAGATATCTTTTCATTTTACCACTTGACAGTTGAACTTGCATTGAGAACACTAAGTTGCCTGATAAAGATACCGAAAGAGAAGTTCGACGTGATTGATGAAGATGATCAAAGTAAAGGCAGTCCACGAACTAGTGTGTCTGGAAAATTCCTGACAGGGTCTTATTCAGATCTCAGCAACACCTCATGCTGTGACTCTCCTGTCACCCCAACTTCAGTTCTTCCCGATTTCATGGAATCTCGCCATTCTGGAGAATTTGTTCGATTTTCTAGTTCACCTCATCTCCGGTCTTTGAGAGATCAGGCTATTGGGAAACTGAACCCCATCGATGTAAAACGCTTCTCGTTCCACATGCTTCCAAATGCAGGATTTCATAATTTCAGCTATTCAGACCAAAGGAACCATGTGGATGATGAAAGACTGAGAGACATGGTAGGAAAGACTACATCTTTGAATCGAAAGAGAAGGTTAGATGATGAAGTGATGATTGAAACAGAGGAAAGCACGGACTCTCGAGCTAACAAACCTGTAACATCTGAGGATGTAACACACCAACATAATGGAATGCATGAAATTGAAACGACCAAGACAACTTTGGTAACAACTGAAGCAAGAGCAATTGTAGCACCACTATCACCATCAGAAGCACCAGTGTTGTCATCAACAATGGAAGAGGTAGCACTACAGCCGCGTTCACCACCCACTCCTCCACCAACACCATCCATGTCTAATATTTTCGTGGCACCAAGGACACCATCTCACTCACCACTTGTTCCATTGCAACCATCACACAAGTTGCAGCAAAATGGAGCAGCAGCAGGTCTGACATCACCACCCCCTATGGTATCTGAAAGCAGAGCAGCACCACCAACTCCGCCGCCGCCACCACCATCTTCAAAAAAGGCAACAGCAGCAGTACTGCCTCCACCCCCTCCCCCACCTCCAGGAGCTGCAAGAGCAGTTCCACCCCCACCTCCTACGCCCATGATCTCCTCAAATGAATCAATGCCATTGCCGCCACCTCCACCCACGCCAGTTGGTAAAGAAGCTGCTCCACCGCCACCTCCACCTGGGGCAGCAAGGTCTTTACGCTGCAAGAAGACACAAACTAAATTGAAGAGATCAAGCCAAATGGGAAATTTGTATAGAGTTCTCAAGGGAAAGGTTGAAGGAGGTAATCCAAATGTCAAATCATCCACTGGAAGAAAGACTGCAGCTAACAACAGTTGTGGAGGAAAACAAGGAATGGCTGATGCACTAGCAGAAATCACAAAGAGGTATAAAAATTGTTTCTTGAAGAACTTAACATTAGACTAGGACGCTAACAGTTACATTCTATTCCAAGGATATGGAACAATCTTTAAATCCTAAAATCTCTCTTATTTTCCTCACTTCGTGCATCACAGATCAGCATACTTCCAACAGATTGAAGAAGATGTTCAAAAGCACGGTAAGTCCATCTCCGAGCTGAAAACATCCATCAACAATTTCCAGACAAAGAACATGGAAGAGCTGATCAAGTTTCACAGCCAAGCGGAATCCGTTCTTGAACAGTTGACAGATGAAACACAGGTAAAATATCCTCCAAAACCGACAACCACGGACTGCAAGGCAAAGGACTATGAATCCCCAAAAAATTAGAAATGTATAGTAATGTTCAAATGACACTTACAAATTCCAAAGTTTAACTCCATATGGTCCAGGTGCTTGCAAGATTCGACGGTTTCCCTCAAAAGAAGCTGGAAGCATTAAGAATGGCAACTGCATTATACTCAAAGTTGAACGGAATGGTCACCGAACTTCATAATTGGAAGATAGAGCCTCCCCTGGGCCAGCTTCTTGACAAGATCGAACGTTACTTTAATAAGGTATCTTCATATTTTCTTAGTGGAACATAATGAAATATTTCATATTTTGGTTGAGTGGAAACTAGGGATATTATGTTATATGGTGACAAAAGTCGGTTGTATGAATAGATAAAAGGAGAAATGGACAGCTTGGAGAGAACCAAAGATGAAGAAGCCAAGAAATTTCAGAGTCACAGCATCCACTTTGACTTTGATGTTCTTCTAAGAATCAAGGAAGCCATGGTAGATGTTTCCTCTAACTGCATGGAACTGGCACTTAAGGTATGTAATTGGATTTGCATTTCTACCACAATATGTACGTAAAATGATCAATTACAAAGGAGTAAAACAAGATTGAAATCTCTTGTATACTGATTCAGGAGAGAAGAGAAGCAAAAGCAATGGAGATAAGTGTACCAGGAACCAAAACAGAACGTAAAAAAGCTTGTGTCAAAATGCTTTGGAGGGCTTTCCAATTGGCATTTCGGGTCTACTCCTTCGCTGGCGGTCAGGACGACCGTGCCGATAAGCTAACGAGAGAATTGGCTCATGAGATAGAGACTGATCGTCAATAAGAAATTAGACCAAAGAGAGAAAGAGAGAGAGAACATCGTAGGTTCCTATCCTTGTAGAGTTACTTTGATTGATTAGGACAATATCTTTCGTCAAGTTCTCTGTACTAAGTGATTCAGGAGAAATTGTGGTATGAGTTGCCATTGAAGTTGGTACACTCTTATTTATGATGTAAATGAAATATGGATATGTGTATGGATTTTGAAATGTGAAATTGTGTATGGATGATGAGTTGACGAA
>JANKYF010000002.1:47039024-47051409 GCA_029829435.1 Erythroxylum hondense | reverse complement strand
TTATTTCAACATTTTTAATAATCACAATTCACATAATCATCTCAATTTCACTATTCAAAACACAATCACTATCAAATGCCGGAACAATCATGAATGCATGTCACTATGTATATGCATGTGCAAAATGATCTATCTCTCTAAAATCAGAGGCCACAAAACACTCGATCACAATTTAAGCACTAACAACTCTACACTCACAACACGATGCTCATCGCATCGGTAACGGGATGCTACAATGATCCTAAGTTTTTAACTGGTTGGGAGTTCCATATTAAGATAAGTTGTTTCTCGAAACATGGAATGAAGAGGTTGATGGAGAGCAAAGGAGCTTATGATTATTCTAAATAAAGTTAACTATTTCTAAATATAAAAGTATAAGGAAGAAATTTTTAGAAAATAAGGCAAAGTTGTAGTAGGGAGTAGAAAAAGAAAGGCTCAAAATAGAGGTTCATTATTGATGGAATAATCGAACTTGAGAGGTTATGGGATAAACAACTTGATTGATCTCTTTATTATAGTTAAGAATACTTCTAGCAATAAAATGAGTTTAGCTTAATACTTTACAAGTTTTTTTATAAAATTTTGTTTGTAGATTTAAAGAGTGAAATTCTGATAAGATTAGATGTTTGATAGGAGGAATCTCTAGTCTAATAATAATAGTGAGAAATTTTAATGATATTTTAGTTCAACCAAAAAAAAGAAAGAGGGGAACCAATATAAGATTTAAAAAGTTCAAAAATATTGCAAAATGTAACTGACTATTATAGTTTGATTGATATAAGTTCATCAGGCTATCCATTTAATTAGAGTAACAAATGTGATGGTAACGATTATTACATAAAGATGAAATTTCATAAATTTTTCTACTCTTTGAGTCATTTACAAAACTTTCTCAACTCCAAAGCTATACATGTATAGGTTGTGCCAAACAACCATCTACTGTTGAAGCTCAAATGGATAAGGAAAAATATTTATTTTTATTAATGGGTTTTGATTGGAAACTTTGTGATTTTATTACCCAAATTTCAAGTGAATTTTTTATAGGTAGAATGTTATTATAAAGGTGTTATTCTTTCTCACTATAAAAATTTGATGAAATTGGAGGAAAGATCCTATGGGTGGAATAAAAAATGCTTCTGCACATATGTAGATAGAAATAACTCACAAACTAAGTAAAATTAAAAGTTTAAAAATACAGGAGAGGAACCATATCATCGCATTTTGATTTAAAGGCTTGAGGAAGAGGTTAATATTTTATTTAACAGTAGTATCCTAGTTCGATTATTACATTGTGTAATGTGTTATACATGCATTTTATAGAGTATGCTCTATTTATGGTATAATAGAGTAATTTAAGCATCTAAATGTATTATTGAGATTATAAAGGAGATCATGGATAGACCAGAGATCGTTTTGAACTCAACGAAAATTTTCTTGGAAATTTTATGAAAACTCTGAAAACTTACAGAATGAGTCCAAACAAGCTTTAGAAACCCCAAAATATGCTTTGGAGATTTAGATGACATTTTTGAATGAAATCTGGACAATTTTGGTGACATTCAATGATTTCCGTATTCAATATGAAAATTCTTTTGGGCAACCAAAAAAGTTACCAAACAATTTTGAAATACGATGAAAAGCTCCGAAATTAGGATTGGAGTCTATAGGAACTAAAACGGGTCAAAATGGAGGTTGTTTGAATAGAATTTGAGTAATCCAAAATTATTAGACTAAAATGCCCATTTTGGAAAATACTGGTATTGAAGATTTTAAAATCAATGAAAACTTTTTTAAAAGCATCCAATCAATAAGTATTGGCCCTAATTAGAGTATTTTGTGGTCAATTTGATGATAAGACAGTTATGGAATATTTTCTGAATTTAAGTCGTTTAGTTCATGAATTAAATGCATAAAGGGCAATTTGGTCTTTTTGTAAAGGGAAATTTGATGCTTTGACAAGAAGTTAGTGGATCAATGAGTCATTAGAAGAGAACTAACTAAATGGTGACAAGTGGCATGGATAAAAGTGTAAATATGAGATATTTTTTGTAAAGTTGTAATTATAAGAAGTTATTAAGGATAAAGGTGTAATTATAATGAAAATGGTGGGCAAACTTGTAATTAAGCAAAAATGTTTGTCTTCTGTAAACGTGGCTGGCTGGCTAATTAATAGAAAAGCATAGTGAAAGTAAGAGACTAAAAAATAAAAGAGAAAGAAGAGAAGCAAGGGTGACTCACGACCAAGAAGAAGGAGAAGAAGGAAGTCTGCAATTTTGATGAGTTTTAGAGAATCATTTGAAAAGAGCTTCATCAAGACTAAGTGTTCTTCAATTGTCCAAAAGATTGAAAGAAAGTGATAAGTTTTCCTAACCTAAATATCTAGTTTTTTGGGTTTTACATAGAATAGATTTGTGAAAGATCAATGGTAATTTTGACTTTCCATAGAGTAGATAATAAGTTTGAAAGCATTTATAGGCTACAAGAAAATCAATAAAGAAATTAAGCTTGAGAGAATCTGACATGGCTAGGGTTTTTAGTGTAGTATGATTAAAAAAAAGTCAATTTTGGTTGAATATGATAAGAGATGGCCACGTTTAGTGAAATTCTATCATAGGTTCTCGATTCACTTGGACCATTCCCATTGTTTTGGCCATAACTCGGCCTACAAACCTTTAAATTGGGTGATTCCAACTGGATATGAAACCTAATACATAGTAATAAAAATCTCTAGAAGAGACTTTGACCTAATTCTAGCTAAATAACATTGAAAATTGATATTGAAAATGATAACCTAATACTATCTTTGTGTTGAAGCAACATGTGATATTTGGTGCATATTTCATGATTTAAAAGTCCAAATGGCCAGAGTTTTGATTTTTTATCAATTCTTTACTCAAATATCATATGTCTGCTACCGTGGGATTAGATTAATTGATCACCGCGGCTTAGCTAAAGAGTTTGATTTATATATCCTTTCTTTTTTTTATAAAGTTTAAAGACATAGGGGAATAAATGACTAAAGACCTCAAAACCTAATTTGAATGTTTGCTATATGAAAATTAAGGAATAAGTGGAGGTATAGATTCTGGATATGAGTCATAACCGTGACTTATCATACATGATTGTGATATGGTGAATTAAATTAGGTGAGATTGTAATTTGAAGAAATTGGTAAGTTAGAATAGGTAAATTATGGTATTTAAGTGACTTTCAGTGTTAGATTTGGAAACGAAGAACAATAAGTTAGCTTATAGAAGTATGCAGACATACGAGTAGTGTACTTGTTATGTGATTAAATACTAATATTGAATTTGGTTAAACCAAATTATAGTTTTAATTTCTTATTTCTAAATATGGAAATAAATAACTAAGTGAAATGCATTTTGTGTAGGTAAAGGAGAGGCACCGAACACGTAACTATGCTTGGTGATAAGTTTGTGAAGATGCGAATGTATTTTAATTCTTTTATATGACTAAATTCTTTGCAAAAGAATTCATGACATGTGAGTGTTTTTAAATTGATTTTATGCAAATTGATTTTGTTTAAGGAAACTAGCAAGTTGTGAGTGTTCTTTAAATTGATTTTAAGCAAATGGTTTTTATTTATGGAGACTAGCAAGTTGTAAGTGTACTTTAAATTGAGTTTATACATATGGTTTTCACTTGATCATGAGATGAATACTTTTATAAGTACATATTGCTAGCATAAGTGTATGCTTTGGCAATATATGAGTTTTAATTTGAAAGATAAATTTTATATTATTGGGAGTTACATTGAAATAATTCAATTATGAATCCTTCCATACTTGATTTACAAAATAAGATGAGTCATAAATGTAAGAGTTACTTTTGCCTATGGTACACCACTATGCTCTTTATATATTATTATAATGGTATATTTATGGTGGTTAACCTATTATAGGTAAGCGATGTAGAACTAACTCTGAAAATAGTAGTTAACTAGTCACAGGTAAGCGATGTAAAAACAATTCTGTGAATTTTTAAGAGTAAACGACGCAAAACTAGCTCTGTAACTATCGATCTATAGCAATTAACTTGTTGCAGGCAAGCATTGTAAAACTAGCCTCATAATTAGTGGTTAATTGGTTATGGATAGCGATGTAGGATCAGCTTCATAACTTTAGGTCTAGTATAACGCATGGCAAAGAAACTAATGGTGGGCGACATTGAGTAAGAAAATTCATGAAATTAATAATGCTGCCACTATTTATTTTTAAAAGTAATTTGAGAGGCACCCTATGGTACCAATTCTAATGGTTGACTTATTTTCAGTATAAAATTTTTCATAAAACTTATTGACACCACTGTTTATTGGTTAAGGAAAAAGGAAAATAGAAAATAGAAACTTTTATATGATGAGCTTAATTTCGAAAAAGCCTTTCGAAATAGTATTTAAGAAAATTTAAAATTGTGTTTTACGAAATGTTATTTGAGTACCAATTGTTATGATGCACGAATGAATTGTTATGACAAGTATTTTACCATGAGCTTTACTACTGTATGGGAATATTTCAATTATGTTGTTATGAAAAGTTTAAATTTTTAGTAAATTAATTAAGACTTATTTAGCTCATCCTTATTTTTATGTTTTTAAACAAACCACCACAAGTATATGTACAGGTGTTGCAGTAATTAAGACTCCGCTGTATGATTAATTATATCCTCAGGTGTTGTCTTTTTCTTATCTTTCTTATGTGTTTGTTTGCTTGAAATTGACTTAATTGCTTATATATATGTTGTAAAGCATTTTTGGAAAAAGTGTAATTTTATGAAAATCCTTGGTATTGTTAATCACTTTTTCTTAATGAACTATGAGGGCTTTAGTCTTCAATGATGTTTTTAAAATGTTAAGAATTATATATTTGTGATTGTTTGTGATGTAGAGCTGAGGTCCCATTCTAGAAGTTAAAATGGTATATAAAATATTAGAAGTGTTTTAAAATGTGTTATGTAGGTTTTTGCAATTATTTTGCCAATAAAAGGTTTTTAATAATTGAATGGCTTGGCTTTGTGGGAATCCTTCAATTGAGATAAATATTGATTGGAGGGTTACAATGGGTCACTTAGAGGGCTCCACTCAGCTTCTAGAAAGAGAACTTTGGGATAAGCCCTTTCACTTGATGTAAAAGTAGATTGAGGGTGTTATGACTACAATGTAGGGACATGAATAATACATGAATAATAAATTTTTGAGTGAATAAGTCAACTATAGAGTGTTAACAAATTTTGATCTTTAGGGTGCAAAAAATCTCAAGGATAACATTTGAAGCAACATTGGAGGTTTTATTAATGATGTTTATAATTCTAGAGGATCTTTAAGAATGAACGTTTTGTGGATATAATCTAGTCTAGAATTTTTACTGAATTAAGTTATGAACTTCTTAAAGCTTCTTGTCCAAGTAGATCAAAAAAGTTATATTTAAAATGTACCTAAAGAATGCTCCATTCTGGAATGGATCTTTTTTATATAATTTTTGACATCTTATTGAAGGAGAGGTTTCACTTCTAAATGGTAAAAAAATACTCATTTAAGGGACTAATCATACTTTTATTTGTCTAATTCCTATGGCTCTACTATATCCTTACTTTTTGAATTTCAGTTAATCTATTTAATAATTTTTATTATAAAATAACGTCCAAAATAATTGTCAATAAAGGTATCTTGGATTGGGTGGTTAGTGAATTTCAATGAGCTTGTATTATAGGATAATTTTTTGTCAATAGTTTTTTAATTACATCATTAAGCACCATCACTTTTTAGCTTTATAGACGAGGAAAGTTGAAACTTGAAAGATATAACTTCAAAACTTAGATAAAGCCAAAACCTATAATAAAATTGGATAGAATGTTCATGAACGCTCTCTCTTTAATATAATATTTGCAACATGATTTATGAAAGTTAATAGGAGATGCATCTTTCGTTTCCTATTCAATTTTATTTATTAAGGAAGTGACTCGACCAATTCAAATTGGTTATCTCTATAATTATTTATTTTATGAATAGGATCCTTCTTTTGAAAGATAGAGACTGAAGATAAGCATGACAAATTAGTCTCAACTTAGGCTATCTTAATTCGAAGTCAATAAGTTGAACTTGATTTGACTAAGATTAAATTTCATAATTTTTTTCAAACTCGATCAATCATGATAAATTAGATGGCTCTAAGCTAGTTAAATTTAAACAATACTTAAATCACCTAATGTTCAAACACTTTGTGGCTTGTGGAGATGAGGTGGAGGACCAAATCACATGAAAGTTAATGTCTGACGACAACTTTTGGGTTTGTTCTCCTTATCATTTTATTAAATATTTCTCTCAGGATTATAAAAATTAAGATTCTACATCCTGAGGGTAAAATTATTTGTCACCTTCTTAATCAGTCACTTCTAATTTAAAGTATTGAGGCATTGTAAATCAATCTATGTCATGTTTTTTTTCTCAACGAAGAGGAGGATGACGTCCACAATTTGCCGACGAAGAGGGTCAAGACCAACTATGTTTTTATCACTGGCAATTTCTTAATGGGATTCGGTTGGGCCCGCGACCCTTATTATCTTCTTTTTTTATGACGTATTCTAAGAAGGTTCTAATTATGAAAAGGTATTTTTAAATTATTTACTTTTAAATTAATCCTTATTTAAATCAGGTAGATTTTGTATGGGAGGCAAAACTCTAACTTTAAATTTTAAATAATTGTATACAAGACAGTTCAAACCTGTAAACTCACTTAAATCAAAAGAATTTTTTATCAATTCACCTGTTCTGAAGTTTTATTTACTTCTTTTCTTCCGGCACAATAGAGACTCTCTCGGGAATAGAGTCTAAACCAAATATTTAATTTTTTTAAATATATTTTAAACCATTTTGGTCATTCAACTCTTAGAGAGACGTGCAACACAAAAATATGATATTTTAGGTTAAAGGATTGAATGGAATCCCATGCCAGTATCTGGTCAAAATCATGCCCATGTGTGAGAATAACCAAGTAGGAAAATAATCAATTACGTTGTTGACCCAAACAAACGGAAAGGAGATGGCCACTTGAAATATATACTTTGATGGCAATAGAGCGAACAGTTAATTATTATAGGATTACTGGCAGGTTAAACTTATAATTTAACAAATACTAGAAAAAGGAGAGATTAAAGATAATTTTCTCCATAACTTTTAAAATAAAAGTAGTGTTCTGTTGCTAAGATATTCTACACTCAAATCATACTTTTAACCCAAAAAAACATTTTTAAAAAAAGGCTTTAATAAATTTTGAGAGGAAATATGCCCATATGATTCTTAACCTTAATTACCAATTAGTCAAGAAAGTTAGGTGAGGAATGGAAGGTGAACGTTTAGTTTGAAGGCCAAGTATTCATAGTATGCAATCCCTACATTTAGTTTAATTAATACGAGTACTGTCAACGAACGATTGTTTAAGAGTCTTCTGTCAGTGCTTTTGGTTAGGAAGGGCATTCTTTACGCGTCTCCAAACACTCTTTGATTAATCTAAACCTAGTCTCTGGATGCATCTCGGTTCACGTATTAATGCTCAATATCTTCTGTCTAATATTATTTTATCTTATTCTATCTTATAAAATCTCAGTTATTTATTTTGCAGGATCTACGTGAGGTCCACGCGAGACTTATATGAGACCCACATAAATAAATGACTGAAATTCATTAGACACAATAAGATAGGATAATATTGGACAGAAAATCTGGACTCCATATCGTTCAAGATCTTCTGTCCAATATTATCTTATCTTATTCTGTCTCATGAAATCTCAGCTATTTATTTTGCAGGATCCACATGAGGTCCACCCGAAACTTACATGAGACACACATAAATAAATGACTAAATTCATTAAACACAATAAAATAAGATAATATTGGACACAACATCTGTACTCCATATTAACGCGGAACCTTTCAGTCTATTCTTCAGATTACCTTTTCCGTTTGTCTCTTTGACTCTTCGTCGAAAGAAAGATAAAATTTATACCTAAAAGAACAATTAACTATCAACGAAAGGGACACTTAATTAATTAACCACAAAACTTAGTAACGAAGTTGATGTGCAAATTGGATATGCAACACATGTAGCATTTGCTTTCTTACAAATTAAGGATTAGTATTAAATAGCTTATGTTAGTTATTGAAAACAGGCAATGCATCAAATCATTCCTGTTAAGGCATGGCAAGTTTAATTTTAGACGCATACCTTCTCAAACTGTTCACCAAAATATACTATTATATTATTCTAAATTTAACCTCATTTCTATTGATTAAAAATCTATATAGTGGACTAAATTAAAGGGAGATTGTTCCATTAAATTGATTAGGTCGAGAAATGAATTTCTCGTAAATTGAAATTCCCACAATAACTTCTCTTTATTTCATAAAATGATGATACAGAAAATAGACGCTTAAACGGCAGAAGCGAAGCGATAAGAAATGATAAAACTGGTTTGATAAGGCTTCTGAAGCTCATGATGATCAATCTTGATCGAGCTCAATTTTGAGGCCACCAATGGTAACTAAACCCTGACCATACCTAGGCACCAAGGTCACAATCACGCTATCATCATCTTCAACATCCAAATCCTCCAACAAGTCAGTAATCCCTAGTCTCAAGCATGTGCTCATTTTCTTCTTATGCTTATGTTTGTGAGGAACACTCACAAAGCTCCCTGCAAACTCTGTCTTGTCCGGAGTACTTGGTGCATCATCCTCGTCGTTGATGTACACATCAAACTTCACTATTGTATCTCTCTCCAGCTCGATCCCTTCTATCACTAAGACCTCCTCTTCGTCTTCCTTCTCCTTCTTACTTCTTCCTTTCTTTGGCCTCGCAACCATAGTACTTATCACCTTGTCGAGGACCAATGGAAATGATCTGATTGGTGTCAGCGCAGTCTTTGATTTTTCAGCTGCCAGTGCAACGTTGCCGATGTGAAGAGTCTTTGCAAGTTTCTTGAGTGTCCTTCTTGGGGTCGGCTTGGATTGCAGCCAAGGAATGTCGACATCTTGATAATCATATCCGAGGTTTTTACTGTCGAGACAGTCTCTAACTTTGACACGAACAGGGTTAGCGTTCTCGTCGTAGAAGAGAAAAGTCGCGTCAAGCCAATCAGGGTCAGTGAAATCAGTTCGTTTGCCACCCAGTGACTTCCATACGGTCCACATCCGATCAACATTGGAATGGTGAGCGAAGAAAATTGGATCTCTCCCAGCTGAGTAGAAATTGCCCATGTTTTCAAGATTAGGTTGGGTGTTGTCGCCTGTCCATATATGGATTGGACCGTGTGGGATGTTTTCGATTGAACCAGCTCCAGGGTCTGCTTCATCACCTGCACGGTAGGGACTTCCAAGAAAAAGTCTAGCATTCTTGCCGTTAGACACCATCTGCCTATACATGATTGTAAGATTGCTAGACAATTGATCCTGGTTCGAAGTTGGGGTTTCTTTGCCATTGTAATCGAGATCAAGCAATGTTGGCGGTTGATGGTTCTTGCTGCGGAGCTGGTCATACAGTGGGGAAGAAGGGTTGGCATATATGGCTGGCAATTGCATGCCCTTAGGCGAGTCCCAATTCCAAAAGGGCATAGCAAAAGTCGGATCATCAATCAGTTTGCCCAAGATCTTCTCAAAGAAGTAAAGATAATATCTATGGAAGGGAAAGAAGAGCCATGAGTTGTGAACTTGAAGATCTAAGTCTGAGAACCCTACTTGGTGATAAGCACCATCACAATAAGCACAATGAACATTGGCTTGTTGCTTGAAGCTACGTGGGTCACTATCAGGAAGGGCCTTCATGAGGGCCATGGCCTTGGAAAATTTAGCAATGTAAGCATCATCAACTAAATGAGCTGCGGGTCTGATTCTCAATGGAGAGTTTGAAGGAGGAAGCTGGAAATCCAGGATCTTAGTTGATGGTGGAGGACAGCAGTTGGTTGGTTTTGCACCGGCTGGCAAGTCTGCCTTGCCACATTTGGTTAGGTCCGGGGCTGAGATTGGCTTAGCAAATGCAAAGGGATCGCCGATACTCGTTGCACTGTAGAGTCCTCCCATACCAAGCAGCATATCTCTTCTTGTAGTAGCATTTTGGAGATGAACACCGTTATCATCATCATCTGTGGCTTTGCATAAAACTCTAGGGATATAGTGAGGCCTTAGTTTAATCCTCTTGATTACGTGATCTTGTGATGTTTTTGGGAGTGAGGGGCGGCAAAAGGAAGCGTAAGCAGTGGAGGTGGTGGTAGGAGGAGAGGACAAAGCCATACTTGGTCCGGATTAGGAGGAGTTGAGGTTCTAGGATTTGTGTGGTTTTATAATGAAACGTTTCAATTAAAAAAATTTCCTAGTTGACAATTAACAACGATTCACACCACATGGCTAAAAAGAGATCCCAAGTTTGCAATTAACTTATAGAATATGCACACATGATCATCATCCTTCAGTAATGTACTTGTCAAACAGGCAGCTCTTGCGTGACTACCTAACAATGGTTGAAAGTTTACAATTAGATGTTCAATTCTTCATTGGGGATTGAACTCCGAAAGTGACAAAAATCTTAATGTTGACGCGCAATGGCCGGGCTTTCAAGAAGTTTGCTTATTTGGCTGAACGAGGACGAAAGGATTGTGAAAATTTGAAAATGAGGTAGTTTTACCAAATACAATATTTGACATTAGGTGTCATGCTCATCCAAGGCTTAATTAAAAACTAATTTTCGTGCAAAAAACTGACATGCAGACTACTAGCTACTAACATGGGCGGCCTTTTAATATCTCAGTTTTTACGGGCACCAGATCTTCTTTGTTTTTTAATGGTATTTTATTTATTTATTTTATTTTATTTTACAGAGAAAAGAAAACATAACAACTACGCTAAAGAAGCACGAAGATTGCGAGACAACGAGCCAAGAAGGTCTTGTTGCATGTGGGCTCAGACTAAAGTCGGAAGCTCCGGAAGGAGATAGAAGCCTGGAGTAGCAAATGCTGCCAGAGAAGCCAAACAATCGGCACTCTAATTCTCTTCGCGGTAAATATGCTGAAACTGGACCTCCCAGGAGTGACGGAAGAGACATTGGATACCTTCAACCAAAGCAAACTGGTCAGTATCATAGCAAGTGGAAAAAAAGAAAATATTGATCATCAAACCCTTCAAATTTCTACATATAAATATAAAGAAATTTAAGTTAGACGTGGGAATACGGCTTTGTTTCTGTATAAACAATGCGTGGTTGACCTTGGGTCCACTAGGTTTGGCACGTGATGCCTGATTCTTTTCAAGCGTAAACCTTCTTTTCTGGATTCAGTGTTGATCAACTACACTCGATTAAGACAAGTTGCACTAATATTTTGTTGATATAATCTGTTTAATTATTCTTGGCTATAGAAGTATATATAAACTAATTATAGCTAGACTAAGCGGCTGTCATCAATTTATGATTGAACTAAACGGGTTAAGTCTCAAATTGAAACACATCCTCTTGGCACGCGGTGTTCAAATTTTTGAGATCTTTATAATTTCATACGCGCTGAAAACCACACAGCTTTAGGATAGATAATCTTGTTCTTTTGTTGTCCAGCAGAGAAGGGCCATCCCGACCAAGACAACATTTGCCAGCCTAGTTCGAACGATTTGAAAAGGGGATCGGAGAGCTTGTTTTGGTCAATGACGCAATCTTGCATGCATTAAATTCCAGGATTTACTCAAGTTTTATAGTGATAACAACGGAGATAAAGATAAAACTTTACTGAAATCTTAATCGTGAATCCATCTCATCCCCATGACCAGGAAGGTTCATCCACTTGAAACGTTGATTTATTGTCGAGCAGTAGTTTCCAGGAACCATCAGGGCGATGAAATTCTTGGGTAGGTGACTGAAAATTTTGATTTTTATAAGAAAGATAGGGCGTTAGAAGTTTCACTTCTTCGCAGTAATTAAATCGAAATGACTAACTATACGACAAGACCAAAAGTAGCCATCTAATAGTAGAGATTAGGGTTAAAATCCCTTGGAGTTGGATTAATTAGTTTTTGGTTCAGAAAACTTCATTTCTTATAAAATAAAAAGTTGAGTGGAAGTCGATCTATTATTCTTGTTGTGTATGTAAAGATATGAAGATGAAAGATATGAGAAGGTACTTGTCAAATCCACGTGCCTATGTTTTGAAATGTCAAAGATTGAAATATAGATTCAAGGAAAACGTGCGATGAAGAAATTTGATCCTGCTGCCTCTTTCTTCAAAAATTACGTCAAGCAACATCTTAAGTCAATGTTTGGTTTGATTTAAATGAAGCGAAAACAGCTATTTATTTTTATTTTCAAATTTAGTATAATTTTATTTTAGAGTTTTCATT
>JANKYF010000002.1:46923379-46934930 GCA_029829435.1 Erythroxylum hondense | reverse complement strand
GAGAATACAAAAGCCTTGACTCATATCTTCATTCAAGTGGAATTCAACACCTGGTATCTCCACCTTATACCCCTTAAACAGTTATCTTAGTTGAACGCCGACACCGGCATATTCTTGAAACAGCAAAAAAACTAATGCATGAAGCTTCTTTACCCACTTCTTTTTGGTCCTTCACTTGCCAACATGCTGCCTATTTAATAAACTGACTATCCACACCTCACTTGAACTATCAATCTCCCTTTGAAAAATTATTTGGTAGTCAATCCAATTATCACTCTTTAAAAATCTTTGAATGTTTGTGATATACATGGCTCAAACCCTATACAAAACACAAACTTGAACCCAAGTCCTATCCATGTGTTTATTTGGGCTTCTCCCAAATTTATCATGCCCATTATTGTTTTGACCCAATTCACAACAAATTTTATATTTCTCGAGATATTAATTTTATTGAAAAAACCTTCCCTTTTCAAACCATTTTCTCAAAAATTAAAAATTCCTATTCTACTGTCACATGGGAAATTATTGAAGAAACATCTCCAATTTCAGAATCCACAATAGATTTGCAAGCCTTATCCTCTCTACCATAACCACTCTACATCAATCGCCAACCCTCTCAATTCGCCTCCTCCAATCCGCATCAACAGAGTTTCATGGGTTCAAGTAATTTTCTATCTCCTTCCTCCAATTTACAGCCCTCGTCCCCTCTGCTTTCTCCTTGCATTCCAACTCCAATTCAACGACAACCTTCTATGCCAAACACCAATTCACTCTTGCCTCTACCACCTGCTCGACCCACAACCCATTCCCAAAACAATATTTTCCGTCCCAAAAAGCCCTTTGATTACATTGCACACGTTCCTACCATCTTAACTCCCCACACATTCAAACAAGCCCAAAAACATTCATAATGGAGGACAACTGTGAAGCATGAATTTGATGCATTAATTAAGAACCAAGCGTGGGGACTGGTTCCCTCTACATCTAACAAAAATATTGTTGATTGGAAATGGATTTACAAAATAAAGAGGAAAGCAGATGGGTTAATTGATCGCCTTAAAGCCCGTCTTGTTGTTAAGAGTTTTACTCAACGGCCTAGCATTGATTATCACTCTACCTTCAATCCAGTTAAGAAGCCAAAAACCATCAGAACTATTCTTTCTCTAGCTATTCAAAATCATTTGGTGATAAATCAATTGGATGTTAACAACACCTTTCTCCAAGGCACGCTTGAAGAAGAAGTATTCATGTGACAACCACCAGGATTTGAAGATTCCAGACATCCAACGCATGTTTGACTACTGCGCAAGGCCATCTACGGCCTTAAACAAGCTCATCGAGCTTGGTACAATGAGTTAACATCACACTTAATGATGGAGGTCCATCCAACAAAGTTTTAGAAGATATTGCAAACATGGGCTTGGGTGCAAATGATGAAGATGGTTCCATCATAGAAGAGGAAAATGTTGATGATGATTTTTTGGGCTCAATCATGAAGTTGCAAGTCCATTTGAAGCCATTCGGCCTTTGTAAGGCTGCAGCTCATATTGATCCCTTGCCTTATGATGAAGACAAGTTTGAGAAATCCATTAAAGAAGTCCAAGACGTCTAAAAAGGCTGCTGCTCCATTGGTTAGTAGCATGGGGTTGCAATCACTTGATTGGAGCTAATAAGATAAGAGCCTCCAATGCTCATTGTTTCCATTATGACCTTGTGTTATCTTTCCTTTATTGTTTTGGTTGTTTTAAATACTTAAAGTTTCTGTTTAAAGACCATTAAAGTCGCAGGCCATAAGGGAGTGCAATGATGAGGTCAGTTTTGTGACTTTCCATTTTGTAGCCTTTCCTTTATTTATGCTGATTGTATCTCCATCTTTTGGTGGACGTGAATCAATTAAAACAAAACAATTTCAGCTTCTTTTCTGCTGTGATTTATCATTAGGGTTGTTAGGTTTCCAAAACTAACGTTTGGGTTTTGATAGTTTTCCAAAAACTATTTTTTTCTATACCACCGTCAGTTTCGACAAATTCGACCTACCCTCACTAAATCAGTCATATCTCCCAAACCACACATCCGATTCACGCAAACTTGATATCCCTGGAAACTAGACAGAAAAACCCACAACTTTCATTAAGAATTCGTCCCAAAATTCCCAGCCAATCGTTTCAGAATTTTTCCACAATCAGATTGTTTCCACCAGAACCTTTCACCAAAATCTGACCCAAACGTATCCCATCAACCTGAGCCTTAATTAGCCTATTTTGCCTTCATCTTTACACCCATATCGCCATCATTATTAACCCTTTTTCTTTTCTATTTTCTTAACCCTTTTTCATTTATTTCATTATTTATGACTTTAGTTTTTGTACTAGTTGATTTCCTTGTCCTTTTTACTTTTACAATAAGGACAAGGTAGAGTTTATGTGTGGGACACTTAAGGAATTGCTCTAGGATGTGGTTAATTATAAAGATTTCTTTTAATTTATTCCAAATGGATTAAATTGTTATGTATGTTATGGAGTTAAACTAGTTAAGTATGATTATGGCATGTATTGAATGGTTGAATTAACTTGATGTATGAACTTTAATTAGCATTGACAATTGAGTTTAAAAGATAAGCATGGAAACTTTTTGGTAAATTGACTAACGTTATGAGCTTTTAAGTTATGTGTGATTGAGATATCTATGCTAATCTATATTTCTCCTTTTGTATGATGTTCTTCTGGATGGATACATATCTAGAACTTGCTTTAAACCACTTTAAGAATATGAAAAGGAATAAGGTTATCTTTGATTTTAACTTTTCAAGTTAAACAACAACCCAATTTAATATCTTTAATCAGTGCCTTTGAGCGTTATAACTTAATTTTCTTTCTTCATAACCCATCAATTGCGCTCACATCTAATTAAATATCTTTAGCTGGCTTTTTGGATTAGTAAAGAATTTAAATCAAATCAATAAAAATAGTTTGTTAAAAGATAGTTATATCTTTAAAGCAGAGGGTGCTTGGTGAGTAAATGGTATTTTAAAAAGTAAATTGGGGATTATGTTTGAACACTGCACTTTTATACTTACATTCGAAATTTTCAAGTGTATAAAAGAAAAAAAAAAGATAGTTTCACATTATAACAATAATCATATTCTAGATGAGGTGATAGAGTGAAACGTGGGATTATGGAGTATTTAAAGGTATAATATAGATTATTTGTTCTTAACTATTACATCTACCTATTATTTGTTTTAAATTCTATTCTAATTTTCGTTGGTTTTAACCTTCTTCACCTTTGACCTTAACCCTATTTCAACTGAGAAATAAAGACTTTTTGGTTCATACATATGTATAACCTAAGTAATTGAGATTTGGTGTATTAGCAAGCTTGTGGTAATATATCTTATAAGAACTTAACTAGAACACTTGACCTATTAAACATTTGAGTGACTAGAGATTACTAGATTTGTACATTCATTTATGAATGAAACTATTATGTTGATTTTTATTTATATTTTCTTATAAACATCAAGTATAAGATATTATGTTTACGTAAGTCATGATTGGATTTATGTCTTGTAATGTGTGGGCTAATTAGGTTGCATTTCTCTCTAATTTTGCTATACTTAAGGAAAAATAGGACAGTAAATATTTAAGTATAAATTAATTTATTCTTGTATCATAACTAAAAGGTAAACGTTGTTCTACTTCCACATCTACCTTAGAATATATATCAATCAGTAGAATATATATAATATTTTGTATTATTATTATTTTGCATTACATGTGAGGCTATTAAAAACAATCTCTCTACTCAGTATGTTATTTAATATTTTCAAATTTCGTATTTTAGCATAAATTTTATTGAGTATTATTGTAGAACACGAAATGCGAAAGGTATTTCTAGGGGAAAACATTGTCAAACTACAAGAGATTCTATTACTATTAATCTAGAATTGCAGTACTGATGTCATTTTCAGAAATTTACCGACTTTTACCCTCGTGTCATTGTTCCAGTATGGAATTTAGCTTCTGCTGTAATTCCATGATTACATTCATTTCTGGTTTGACACTCATCTTCGTTTGTGGTTTGCCGTTTAAACCATGAAGGATACGCCTGTAGATGGAAGATGATTAGCCAACATGAAATGAAGACAATAGCATAGTAACGTTTGTCTTGGTGGAGTGTAACAATTTACTTGGTCCACAGGCATAGGTCAAAAGCAATCCTCACTCCTCCGACAATCAGGTTTCAGTTATGACAGCATGGTAAAGCCATTATTACAGTTTCTCTGGCTGGTAAACGGAATAGCCATTATTATAGTTTATCTGGCTAGTTATCCCACTGTAATAAAATAAAAGAAGGCTTTAGGAAAACGGTTTTTAGATGCCTATGCTATGCTCTTCTGGTCGTATAGCTGTAGTGAAGTTTCAGTAACACAATTCACAGATTACATAATAAAACAAGACTTGCAAATTACGTAGACACACAACTCAACCTTCCATGAGCAGATCTTCCCTCTACTTCGGATTCGTCGTTTACAGGTGCATTCTGATCACAACTCAACCTTTCATGAACAACTGTTCCCTCTACTTCGGATTAGTCGTTCACAGGTGCATTCTGATCTCATGCCAAAAAGTCTTTGCCTTCTCTTTTGGGACAATTAACAAGTGGGTTGGCGTGTTTGAACCAACTTTTGATGAAAGGTAGCTCACATAATGTACATGTGCTCAACGTCTTAATGCCCATAAATCCTATCGTAAGCACAAACGTGTGCTTGGTTAACATAAGTGTAATTTCGTAGTTAAATGACTCGTATTTCTAGAACACCGACAATACCAAAACCAGACATTGACTAACCAATAGAAGATGCCATAGCTTCATGTGAAAGTACGTTCTATCGTGTTGAAGATTTCATTTGAATATCATTTGTTGACGATTCCCTGACAGAGTTGGGAGTTGAAACTCAAGAATAGAAGATTATTGCCGAGTCGGCAGATGGGTTGGCTTGTGAGTTAAGAAATTGAAGAAAGATAAGAGACGTAAGGAAGAAAATAAATTAGAAATAGGAAAAGAAAAAACAAATGGATGCAGGTGATGACATTGAATGTAAGCTGACAAATCACTTTCACTACAATTTGACATGATTTTCGAGATGATCATGATCATGGCCTTTCCATAATATTATAGCCAATTTTGAACAAACATGTCAATCAAACTAAGTAGTTTATTTATGACTTTGGATGCTCAAGGTATTCGCAAGGCAAGAAGATAACAAAAGATATTAACCAAAAACCAACTTTTAATTATTTGCAAGGGACCAGAAGAAGTGGTCCTATGTTTGTATTATTTTCTTCAAGCCGCTAAATGATAGGATCGCTGGGAGACTTTTCATGACAGAACCGGATGAAACAGATGGATGAGAGACACTACAGCTTCAATATTGTAACTCGAAGAAGAAGTTTAGAGGAAATAAAGATTAAAAAGACAGACTCGATCAATAAAAGAAATGAATTCCTCAGAAAATAATGAATGCAATGCAATGGCCTTTTCCTTTATACATTTACAACAAAGACAAACTGATGCTTAATCACTTATTCTTCTCCTGGAACTCAATGTTGAAGAATTGCAGAAGATACAGCAATCCAGCATTATGTGATTTATGATACTTCCTTTCTCAACTGCGATCTTCCTGCTCTGCTTATTCCATAGGTGCACGGCTAAACTTTCCTTTCTAATCTGTTCCAGCTTTCTATGAATCCATTTTGAGTGGAGCTTACTTCTGGGACTTGCGAAGAGACCTCGAATTCTGCTCCAGTTCACTGGATAAAATGCTGATGGAGGCAACACGGTGAAGTTATTGAACCCAGGCCTCCAGTTTACTCTTGAAACGACTCGTGAAACTAGATAAGGACCATTGTGGCCCCACTTGTTCCCATCAAAAGTGAGCGCAAATTCTTCAATGAACTTGAGAAGTAATGGATGTCCCTTGTCGAAAATCAGCACTGCATTATTCAGTCTGCTCCAATTTCCAGTTTGAAGATCGATGTTCTGCGCCCCTATAGCATTTGTTACGTTGCAAAAACTCCTCAACACAACCACATCAGTGTCCATGTAAACGCCGCCAAACTTGTACAACAAAGCAAGCCTTAGCAAATTGGAGAGGTTTTGTCCCAGTGAAACTTCACCGGGGTCAACGCTTCCTTTCTTTAACCTTTTAAACCAAGATTCTGCTGGAGTACCCTCGAATATGTAATCATAATCAGGCTTAATTGTAGTAACTCGCAATCCTTTATCCATAAACGGTTTGAAGACAAGCCTGCCTCTTTTAGAAGCCAAGGAATCGGAAACAACGACCAAACAAGCATTTGGGTGAGATTTAAACAAACTCTCAACGGACAACAGCTCCCTATCACCAAATGACTCAAAAGAAGAAATCCAAGTCATAAAGAACCGAATTTTACAATCCGACTTTTCAATAAAATCTCTGAGTCTTCTAGAAAACCGCTTTGATTGGGCTTCAACGCGCAACAACTTGATCACAGCTCTACGTTGATTCACCTTCCTTGGCCTCAAGACGGAAGAACGGTTGGTAGGCCTCATTGAAATGGTTCTTTCTTGCAAAAGAGCCAATTGGGTCTTCAGAATTGGTCGCAAGTTCTCTTCTTTCACCACATACAAGAGTGAAGATGAGAGTTTTTCCAGGGACTTTTCGGGCAACTTTTCCGACGACAAACCCGCAGGTTCCGGTGGGGTTTTGGCGGGAAAAGGAACCTGAATGTAGAAGACAGAGAAGCCATTGTAGGCTAAGAGGAGAATCAGCACAAGAGCAAGTAGTGAAGTGGGCAAGCAAAACAGAAAGGCAAAGATGGACCTTTTAATGTTTTGCAGGCAGTGTACAAGAACAAGGCAGCTCTGACAAGCTCTTTTGATTGGAGACGTGATATTAATGGCACTTGTCGTTTTTGGCATTTGGGTGTTCATGAAATGTTCAAAATGAAGGAAGCAGAGACAGAGAGATAGGGGAATGGTGGGGGAACGAGACTTTCAATGGCGCAGAAGGAACAAAGAGAGAGAATGCTCAAAACCAGAAACACTCCAAAAAAGTCAGAGCCCAAGAGGTTGAAGCTCACGTTTGAAAATTGGAGAAGAAACATATATTATAAGCCAGAGACTGAACTGCGTGGATTTGGCTCTTCTCCAGCTGAACTTCAAACAATGCATATGTTTAACAAGCGTGTAACTCCTAACTCCTGTTGTGTTTCATTTGGTTTGGATGAGATGAAATTTGATAAAAGTGGAAGGTTAGTTATGTTCCTTCGATTTCTTTGCCTGTCATGTGTGAATCTATTCATTAATGAAACCCACCTTTTGTTTCTCCAGCCTCCCTATTCATAATTTTTAACTTTTGATCTTGAAATGTTAAAATTACAATAAATTCATAAGATGCGTTGTGCTAAGATGTTAATTTTCTGACAATTTTGCTTTTCATTAAGATGGGATATTAAAGGTAGATTTAAAGATTTTCCCTTATGCTTCTGATTTGTTGTTATCAACTCTTATGTGTCACATGGTCCCAGTATAATGAAATTTCCATGTGTGACAAAACATAAGAGTCTATATGATATGTTGTGTCTATTGTCGTCATTTTCTTCATGCAACCGCCCATCGAATAAAAAATATGAATAACGTCGCTGTATACTTATTGCCTATGTAGTTAATGACATAAATGCATATATTTGGAGTATTGTAGTAACTGACTTGCCATGTCAAGCTTTATTAAATTCACTCTTTCTCCACTTTGATACAGTGCATACTAATTTACAATTACCATAAAGGAGTTCATTGTTAAACCAATAGGGCATTACAAGAAATTAATAGTCGATGTGATGTGTGAAATTTTGATTAAAAATAATAATGCTCATCAAAGCATCCTAAATAAATATCACTACTTGCTCAAGGGATACCAATAATTACTAGGAATAGATACCACCTATTATTAGGCAGTGTGTTGAATTTGACAAGGCTGTGCCATGTAGACCTTTCACTTCAACGAGAAATTGGCATGAATGGTAAAGTTCGGAAGAACAATTTGGAAATCAAAGTGAATGTAAGCAAAAATTGCATCAACTCCCCTTGTCTTCATCTTTTTGAATCTCTTTAACACCTCTTCTATTATAGTTTGGGGGACTGAACAGGACAGGAGGAGACAAGAAAGGTGAATTAACAGGGAGGATCTGATCCCGCTGCCCAGTCCTAGGAAGACAGATAGTGCATATTAGTAGCAGCCATGACATTTCTCTGCATCAATCATCTCATCCGCAATTTTACACCTTCCCAAGTCAATACTTCAAATATTAAAACAAAAGTACGTATTGACAACACCATAGTTTTTAACATAAATTCCACTCCTCAGCACCCACCTCTTAGCCCCATCAGATTCCCTTGGAGAGAGCCATATGCAGTATAGATAATATTAAATCTCAGAGAAGCCCCCTTCTTCTTTTATAGTCACTAACTGTTAAGGTTAAAGCATGTCTTCGCCCATCATTCTCTGGGACGCGACATCCAACAGTTGCTTCAATCCTCTGTTTTCTTGCCATGAACCCTGCCTGAGCTCCTTGTGGTCCACCAAATTTTTGAAGTGAAGTCAAGGAGATTGGAAGGTCAAAATTGTGAAGCATGTTTGATTCGGTGCCTTGATCCACTGGAGCACTTGTATCAACTAACTTCCCAGCACCAGCTGCAGCTTCTAACGCTGCTGCTGTCGCAGCCACGCCCATCTCTCGCCTAGCACCTGTTGTTCCTCCATCAGTATTTGCAATTTTGCCATTTGCCTCCGCAGCCACATCTCCTCCAGCAGGCTTTGATGCATAGTAATTCCTTGACCTAGTCCATCTCCTTGAAAAGGGATCATAACCAGCCTCCCCAGCTTTCAGACTTGTATTAACTGGTTTCAGTTCTGAAGCATTTTTAAAATTCTCAACTCGGTTCTTTCTGTTCATCTCAGCCAACCTAATAGCCTTAGCATCCACCTCCTTAGCTTGCCTAGAAGCATCCAGTTGCTGAATTCTTGCCTTAATTCTCTCCACTTCTGCCTCATCATGCTTGAACTGTGCAATTTCCAACTCCCTCCTCAACCGATCCTTCTCTGCAGCAACGTTTAATGGCCTTGTAGAAGCTGACTTTTTCTCCTGCAACATCTGCTTCACGGTGGCTGCCGAATAGACAAATGTATTTGACTTCTTTATTGCTTCCTTCTTTTCCAAGATATCCTGTTTGCTTGGCATTCGACCACAGCTACGCTCAACCTCCCTAACCCACTGTTTGTACTCTTCCTCAGTTGGGCCTGAGTCTGAAACCATAGCCATCTGCCACCTGGCAGCAGAGCTTTCATTGCCCCAAATCACATTCAGATACTTGAAAGTTGACTTGTTCTCCAGTTTGTATGGTCGGTCAGGGTCAGCTGCATCAACATTTCGGACCAAGCAGAGTCTGTAGATAGGACCAGCCTTCGACCTCCCAATGCCAACCCTCACAAAGCAACCTACAATCAACTCCTCAAACCATGGCTCCATCAACCATTTAGCAAGTTTTGACCTACGGATTGTAATTTCTCTTATCTCCTCATATGTTGGCCTCTCCGACTCAGGCCCCCTATCATCATCACTGTCCCCCATTCCACCATCACCTGTAGACCCTTCATCGTCACTATGAGACCTACTCTCACTCTCACTCTGACTTGAGCTGCTAAGACTTGTGGAAGTAACATGTTTTCTTTTCATAGATGAGAAACCCCGTGTGCTTGAAGATAGTCCAGATGCATCCCTCAACTTACGGTGAGCCTCAGGATCTTGTTGCTTTAGCCTTTTAGCTCTCAATTCATTCAAAGCATCATCTTTAGCAGCAGCTCTGTCAGCAGATCTAGTAGATGAGCGCATTCCACGAGATGGTGGAACAAGTGCAGCCTCTTTTCTGGACCTGGTGATCCTCTCACTATCACGTTTTAATCTAATCCTCTCTGTTAAACTTTTATCACCTTTCCTATCTGCCCGTTCCGACAATATCATCTCCCTTTCAAGTTCAGTCATCTCTAAAAGCTTCTGCCGATCATCTTCATCCTTGTAAAGATCATCACCTACATCAGATTCATCACTTGTGTCATGTTCACGATCAGAACGACCATCATCATAGTCACCTCCTTCCTGGTTACCCTGATCATCATCTCTTTCACTAGGATCTAGCCTCTTCTTCAAAGGAACCTGTGATCCAGATGGCTTCCTGCTTGCATAGCCATGAGCATCATCTGAATCATCATCCCTGGAGTCACTACCAGCATCAGAATACGAATCATCATGTGGCTTTTTAGATGTTGAAAGTGAATTTCGGTTTCTTCCTCTGTTGGTCCTTCCTGCTGCCTCCAAAAGCAAATTCTCTAAATCCGCCATGCTCTGTTACACAATACGGTAATTTCCAGTACCCTCCTGGACAAGCATCCAAACATCAGTTAAAACTAATTCATTAACTGCAAACAGCTTGAAGTACTTCCAACTTTTAAAAACAATAGAAAGAAATCGCTCACCAAATTCAAATATCAAACAATTATATTATTGGCATAATATTAAGAAGAGGGTAAAATCATAAGCTTTTGGTTGAACTTTTGGCCAAGGAAAACTTTCTTCCAGCTATCGACCTACATTTTCAAAGCTCCAAAAGAGCAAAAAATTTCAAACTTTGAATAAAATGTACATCTAATACAGTTCAAATCTTTCAGAATCTATAACCTTCAGCCACCACAACGAGGTGGGTCTTTCTTTTGATCCCCAATCTCACGACCCTTTTTGTTCCTTTATCCTATAATCCCCTCTCACTGTCTTTGCTGGATTTGGTTTTTGATTATCAGAAACTTTAAACCTTTTGAGTGTCAAAGCTAATATTTCCAGCCAAGTCACGTTATACGCATAACTTTTTAACATTACAAAGCCTAATTTTGGCCACCAAACGCACGCACGTTAAGACTAAAATCCATTAGCATAAGAAAAAGTCAGTACCCAGAAGATCAAATTCACCACGAAAGCCAAACGAATCAAGATTAAAAAATAGAAACAAAACCAAAAGTTTCAGGAGGGGAAAAAAAAAAAGATCTTACACTAAAGATAAGAACTTCTCCGTTTCAAACTCCTTCCTGCGTACTAAACGCTTCAATACGTAGAAATCGGGTGAGTGATTGAGCTTGGATGAAGAAAAATTAGGGTTTGGATCTGAAATCAAACTGCAAGTTGGGGGGGAGAGAGAGGGATAGTTGCAGTGGACTAACGGCGTCAAAAGCAATCTGGTTTGGTTACGACAGATGCGACTTCCAAACAAATAACCGGTGAGCTATGATAAGAAATCATGTCAAAGGCGACAAATAAATCAAAAATTTTACCTTTTCTTATAATTCATATTTTTATAAATAATTAATTTAAAAGTAATATATCAAAATTATAATAAATAATTCAATCAATTAATATATATATATATATTTAAAAAGTACAAGAAATTAATTGTCTTACGTATT
>JANKYF010000002.1:46726574-46740540 GCA_029829435.1 Erythroxylum hondense | reverse complement strand
ATCACAAATACATCAACGCATGAAGATCTAACCATTTTTACCCTAAAACCCTAAAACCTTCGATTCTCTCAATCCAAACCATCTCAATGATTAATCCAAACGAAAACACGATAGGGAGGTTGTAAACTTACCGATTGAAGCCTTAAACTCGTCAAAACTGGCGAAAACGCAAAACTCTTTCTTCTCTTCTCTTCCTCTCCACCGACGGCTATTCACTTCTTTTCTTTTCTATTTTTCTTTTCTTTCTTTTCCTTTTCTTTTTCTATTTATACCTAGGTCTTATGAAACCCTAGGGATGGTCAAAGACCAACTTACCCTTCCTTTTAAGCCTAACGCCAACTCAACTTAAGTGAACTTCCCGAAATACCCTTACACTTTTTAATCCTCTTATTTCTTAATTAAACCTTAATTAATCTCAATTATACTCCAATAAATCGACACTAAGCCCAAAAAATAAATTATCAAAATTCACACTTAATGACATCATAAATAAAGTTCGGGGTCTAACAGGGCGTGTCGGGTACATGGTGTTAAAGGTCGATCTGGAGCAGGCCTACGATCGTCTTCGTTGGTAGTTTATTCAGGATACTTTGGTTGAGGTCGGGTTACCTGCGAATTTAATCTGGATCATCATGCAGTGTGTCACGACTACTTCTTTCCAAGTGGCCTGGTAGGGGGCAGTTTTGGAACCTTTTTGACCCTCGTGCGGGATCCGGCAAGGCGACCTAATCTCTCCCTACCTGTTTGTTCTCTGTATGGAACGTCTTGGGCACCTCATATCACATGAGGTCCATAACGGGGCAAGGCGACCCAATCTTCCCCTACCGATCAAGTTGAGTAGCACGGGGCACCCCCTTTCCCATCTGTTCTTTGCTGATGACCTTGTGTTGTTCGCGGAAGCTACTGATACCCAAACCCAGGTCATTGCTCGTACTCTGGACCTTTTCTGTTCAGCGTCGGGCCAGAAAGTGAGTATGACCAAGACGCGGATTTTCTTCTTGAGGAATGTCCCCCATGATACTGCGAGACGTCTGAGTTATGGGCTTCAGGTCTCCAGTATGTCTAATTTGGGCCGCTATCTCGGAGTTCCTCTGCTCCATGAGAGGACGAACAGACGTACGTACCAGCATATTCTTGATAAGGCCCAGTCGAAACTCGTGGGCTGGCGTTCCAAGCTGTTGTCTCTTGTAGGACAGGTTACTTTATCCCAAGTGGTCCTCTCAGCATTGCCCATCTTCATGATGTAGACTGTCCAGCTTCCACGCTAGCTGTGTGATGATCTGGAAAAGCTGCGGCGAGACTTTATCTGGGGGTCTACCCCGGAGGCCTGGAAAGTGCCTCTGGTCAACTGGGACGTTGTGTGTAAGCCTAAGGCCGAAGGGGGCCTGGGGCTTAAAAGGTTTCAGTCTACAAATGACGCGCTGCTGGCTAAGCTTGGTTGGGAGCTCCTCACGAGGCCCGACGCCCTGTGGGTTCGGATCCTCCGGGTTAAGTATCGTCTCGACACCACAACGGTACCTTTCCAGCTTTTCCAGCTAGGGGCCTCTGCTACTTGGAGGGGGATCTCGGCTTCCTGGCATGCAGTTCGGAAGGGCCTTTCGTGGGCCCGAGGTGATGGGCGACACATTTTCTTTTGGTTGGACAACTGGCTTGACGGATGGGGCCTGGTTATTCATGTTGCCAGCTCTCCGGTCTCGGACCACCGTCAGTTTGATACGGTAGTGTCTCTCCTGGATGGCCAGGGTACTTGGCGGTGGCCTGAGTTGTAATGATACCTCCAGTTTGCTGTTTGTTTGGCCCTGGCACAGTTAGGCCCCGTTGCGGCGGGTACTGGGGAGGACTAGTTGCAGTGGGCTCCTACCCCCCATGGACGCTTCTCAGTGGCGTCGGCGTATGATCTTATCGAGGGGCGTACTAGGGAATCCCATTCCCAGTTGTGGGCGGTTATCTAGAAGTGGGATGGCCCACAACGGATCCGATCGTTTCTTTGGTTGGTGGCCAAATGTCGTCTTCTGATGAATCACCAGCGGGTGGCACATCATATAGCCACAGATCCGCGTTGTCCATTCTGTGGTTAGGACGAGACTACCATACATGTGGTGTGGAATTGTCCGCGAGTGACTGCGTTCTGGAGACAGTTTCCTCGCGAGGTGGTAGACTCAAAGTTTTTCTTACAAGCTGAGGAGCTGTGGTTGCAATCTAACCTCACTCAAGCCGCTCAGGTCTAGGGCACTGTGTGGGCCTTCATTTTTGGAGTCGCCTGCTGACATCTATGGCAGTGGCGCAACCGTAGTCTGTTTGAGCCTGGTTTCATTTGGCCGGAGGAGGGGTCCCAGCTCACTTTTGCATGTTGACTAGATTGTGAGAGCCCAGGTGTTGGAACACAAGGTGTTTCCGGCTCCAAGGGTTCCGGTGGGCACCACCCGTGGGCTGGGTTAAAGTCAATACAGACGGGGCGGTTAAGCTCGGAGCCTCTACAGCCTTTGCGGGCGGTTTGATTCGAGATTGCCATGGGAACTGGTGTGGTGGATTTCAGCAAAACATCGGTCGAGCCTCGCCTTTAACGGCGGAGCTTTGTGGTGTGTTCTCCGGCATCTCTCTGGCCTGAGAGATGGGATATCGTAGGGTAGTCGTCGAGGTGGACGCTCTCGAGGTTATTAATATCCTCTTTGACCTGCATTGTGGGCTAATTGGGATTATTTTTTTGGTGGCAGGTATCCGGGAGCTTTTACAGCGACCGTGAGAGCTTCACCTGCAGCATGTAGTTCGCGAGGGGAACCAGTGCGCGGACCGATTGGCGACCCTTGCAGGCATCCTTCCCCCCGACATCCGTGTCCTCCAGGAGCCTCCTTTCAGGGTACAAGAGCTGATTTGAAGCGATGCGACAGGCCAATTGTATCCTAGAGTTGTAAATTGGTTTAGGTATTGTTTTTTCCTTTGTAACCAAAAAAAAAAAAAAGTAAAAACTAATCGCTTTTAATAATTCAGAGGGAAGCCTGCGGCAGAACAACTTCACGAGGGTGTGATTGGAGTGTAATCGGAAACTGACAAGGAATTGAACAGATTGAGAGAAAGCTGTCATTAGTGTTGAGTTGGGAAGGTAATGGACCCTGTTCAATGGCGTCTGCTACCTCTGCTTGTTCTTCTTGCCTCCTTTGTCTTCTACTTCTACTTTCACAACTCCTCCAAGGTGAGTACATGTTGCTATTAATACGCTTGTGCGTATGTGTGTGTGTGTGTGTGTGTGTGTGTGTGTTTTTGCATGATAACACTCCTGGGGATTGGGAGTCAACTGTAAGTTCGGTAGCTGGCTTGTGGGTAGGTTTCCGTTTTGTAGGGTCCTATCCTTGCAGCTGATAATGGAAGCTATTTCTCTCTTTGGCTTTTGTAGTGTTCAGCTTTTTTATGATCTCCTCTTCTTGTTGTTGATAAGCTATTATGTGACATGAATGCACTGCAACTATGTGAAACGGATCGTCAATTTGGATTAGAGGGTTTCTGTAAACTTTTAGCAATTATTTTTCCTGGGACCTGGAACAGAGCAAATTGATGGCTTCATAAATGCTTCATCATTAAGCGCGAATGAATTTCAGGTTAGCATAATGCCCTTCTTTGCAGCTTCCTCACACAGACTGCAGCCTTCTTCGTCACAGCCACTACTTCTTAACCAGCAAGAGGATTGTGACACGACAAGGGATCATATCTGGTGCAGGTTTGTTTTAGTTTCACTTGTTTTCAGGTGTACAAACAGATATTTGACTGCAAAGGTGTGTATTTAGCTATTAAGATTGCACAGAAGTCCCTTTTCTCTTTCTAAATACACAATCAATCAAATGGTAACATCTGATAGTGCCACATGGCTAGCTTCCTACTTGATCTTGTTGGTATTGCTGTTTTGTTATGCTGTGCTGTAACCTTTACTTAGATAAACTCTTGCTACTTAACAGTTGAGGTAAAGAACGGGTACATCGTAGCCATAATTAAGGGAGAAGATTTTCATGGAAATTCCAAGGCAGATCAAATACTTGATTATAAAGAAGCTGTTCTTATGCCTGGTTTGATTGATGTGTAAGATGAAAATTTTTAACTGAAATTTTATTTCTGTACTTATAGTTCCCACTGTTGAAACATAATCGAGAAATATCATATCACATGACTATGGCAGCCACGCGCATCTTGATGATCCTGGAAGAACTGATTGGGAGGGATTTCCTTCAGGGACTAAAGCAGCTGCTGCTGGTAATTTCTTATGGCTGTTAGCACTTGAATGCACATCTAATTGATAAAGGAGAAAAGTCCTCAAGTGATAATCTTTCATGAGAAGAAGTTATGTTTCATTGTGATTTAACAATGCACTCTGATTTCAGATGAGACAAGGAATGCTAATATAGATCGATGCTGCATTTTTTTTCTTGTCCTTTATAAGTACTAAACGTTTAAGCTCTGTACAATCCCTTTTACACTTAGTTTTGATGTTATTGTGTTCACTCCATTTTACTATATACCTGTAGGTGGTGTCACCACATTGATTGATATGCCTCTAAACAGTTTCCCTTCGACTGTTTCTGCTCAAACTCTAAGGCTCAAGGTGAGGAGGCTCATTTGAGAATCCGTTACTGTGAGTAGCATTACTGCATCTGGTTCAAAAGATCTTGCAAAGCTTAAATGCACTTGGACCTTTTTTGTGCTTTGACGAAGATTTTTTTTCCAATTCACTATCTTTTGCTTGTTGGAAATGAGATTACTTGACTAACTACTGGTTTTTGTTTTGTTTGACATACATGAATAGATTGAGGCTGCAGCGAATAATATCTATGTTGATGTTGGTATGCTCTTGAAACAATCTGCTCTTTTAGGGCTGCACTTATACCAATTTTCTAAGGATATATGCCTGAACTTTGATATAAACAGGTTTTTGGGGAGGGCTAGTTCCTGAAAATGCATTCAACAGAAGCTCTCTTGAAGCTCTTCTAAATGCAGGTGCTCTTGGATTGAAGGTAATCATCTTAAAAGGATGTGTCAATGATCTTCGTATGCTATTTGGTAGTATTTTTAACATATCTTCCTACAAGAAATCTCTTCGTCAAGATTGTTGTAAACTATTTCTTAAATGTGAACCAAGACGGGAGTGCTCTCTTATGACTTTATTTTATTATCAATTTGTACCATAAACTATCGATAGACTATTTCCATCTTTTGCAGTTTTGATACACCTGCATCAATATTCGATGACATCTATTTACATTTTGCGAAGAAAAGTTATGTCAGCTGATTTCTCTTGGTCTTGATTATCTGATTGTTTCATTCCAACTTCTTTTTTATTGTTTTGTAGTCTTTTATGTGTCCTTCGGGAATCAACGACTTCCCTATGACCAACACCAGCCATATCAAGGTTTAGCCCTTAAGCATCTTCCAGCATCACTTATTTAATATATTACCTTATCATATCTGTGATCTCTTAACTGTTCTTTTTATTTTCAATTTTGTTCTTAGTTCAAATGTTGAGTCTGTCTAAAGAAGGACCTCTAACACTTAAAAGTGGTCTTTTGATAAGGTTATTATCATATGCTTCTGCAGGAGGGACTAGCTGTTCTGGCAAAATATAGAAGACCTTTACTTGTTCATGCAGAGATTCAGCAAGCTTCTGGAATCTACTCAGAAGATGGTGCAGATAACCCCCGATCTTACTCCACCTATCTTAAGACAAGGCCACCATCATGGTAAAGTATTGTCATGGCCATGTGGGCTAGTGTCCGAGTAACTAGTTAAAAATCATTGATATATACATTTCCTGTTGATCTAAACAAACCTCAATTCTGTTGGGTATATATCTGAAGATGGTGCAAAGTACTATTAATGTGATTGATTACAACATGTGCTATTTCAATGACTTGAGCATGGTTTATATCTGATGAATCCTTTACCATTTAAGGAAATACAAAACATGTAGATTGTTTATGGCAGGAACATCTGAGTAATTCTTAGATTAAATCAATCAACGGTAGTTAACTCATATACTTCCAGTTTCCTGATCGATTTTCACATCTCACCAGAGGAAAATTTGCGGTGCCCTTCATCTATAAACTTATTATAAATGCTTATTTAGCTTCATCTTTTTCTTTTAGTGCTAAAGAGAGGATGATACTTGATTTCTTAACCAGGGAGGAGGCAGCTATTAGTGAGCTCTTAGCTGTATCTAAAGACACAAGAATTGGTGCCTCAGCAGAAGGAGCTCATCTTCATATTGTTCATTTGTCTGATGCAGGTTCTTCCTTGCAGCTTTTGCGGGTAACTTCTTTCATCTGCTTACTTTTTATTCCATCAGTTTCCAGCTTGAGGAGGTTATTTTGAATATTACCATTTCATACTCTTTTTTCTCTTTCAGGTCTGTTATTTACTTTACATTCATATGTTCAAATAGATTGTTACTCTTCGTAGCATTAATTGGATTAGTGCATACCATAGTATGTAAAACTGGAAATCAAGCAGTTGTATTTGCATAGGCTTAACCTTTAGCTTTTAAATTTTCCTTGTGTTGTATGAAAGGACCTTCTTAGTCAAGGAAAATTGGTTTGAACTCTTTGCCATGTTATGCACAGAGTGCCAAAAATGATGGGGACAGTGTAACTGTTGAGACGTGTCCTCATTACCTGGCCTTTTCAGCGGAAGAGATTCAAGATGGGGATACTCGTTTTAAATGTGCTCCACCCATCCGTGATGCGGCCAATAAAGAAATGCTATGGAAGGCTCTTCTGGTAGCTAAAAATTCAAGGATCCACAAAAATTTCTGTTCAACTTTCATGATTCTTAGTCGCTTTACTTCAAAATTATATTTCAGGATGGAGACATTGACATGTTAAGTTCTGATCATTCACCAACTGTGCCTGAGCTCAAACTCCTTAGTGAGGGTGATTTCCTCCGGGCTTGGGGTGGTATATCATCTTTGCAGGTTACTGATTCGTCATTCATATCAACCTAGTAACTGTTTCAAATATGTGAAATGTTTTCGGGTATGATCCTCCATTCAGTATTTAATAGTGGCTTGGGACCTTTCATTGAATGTGGCCATTGATAATCTCATTAATTTGTCAAGTGCTAAAGAAAGCCTCATTATTTACCTAATGGGTTGTGCTGTTGAATCAGTCATTGGTTGAAGATTTTCAGCCGCTCTGCACATGCATTTTGTTCACTAGGATGAGTATATGATTAGTTACTAGGTAATTCTAGATTCACTGCCTATTTAGTAGTTTAGGCCTGAAATCCATTTCCATGCATTACTTGTGAGCATATCCTATCAACTCTCAGCTGTTCTATCATATCTCAGATGTTCTTTGTGATTATTGACTTTATTGGAATTTTATGGTAATAAAATTTGTGAGCATATATTCCCAAAGAATAAGATATCAAAAGAATTAAGTTGTTTCTTTATTTGTGTGGTGATAAAACAATGAAGAGTCAGTTCCATTTTGCTGCTTTTTCCTACTTTTTAGGACTAAAAATCATAATATGTGCAGTTCATCCTTCCTGTGACTTGGTCGTATGGGAGGAACTATGGAGCAACTTTTGAACAGTTGGCAATGTGGTGGAGTGAGAGGCCAGCGAAGCTTGCTGGACAAGAGTTGAAGGTGATGCAGATTTACCACTTATCGTCATTCTCAAGACATGTCAACTGATTCTGTACTGCATTTTGTAGGGCGCTATTGCGGTTGGAAAACATGCAGATATCGCTGTATGGGAGCCAAGTGTAGAATTTGAGATCAATGATGATCTTCCTGTATACGTGAAACATCCTGTATGCCAACTGACTTCTCCATCTCATGTTTCCAATACACCTAAAGAGCATTTCATTGAGAACATCACCGAAGTTATTTTATCTTATATGCATGCCACCTAATTAGTTCTGAGCCATTTGAAACACCGACTTCTTAATTTCATTCACAGAGCATCTCAGCCTACTTCGGATCCAAGCTTTCTGGGAAGGTTTTGGCAACTTTTGTCAGAGGGAACCTCGTTTATAAAGAGGGAAAGCATGCTCCTGCTGCTTGTGGTGCCCCTATCCTAGCAAGATAATTGTAAGAATGGGGTCTTTTAGATGTGTTTAATTGATTCTTCCAAAGCCGGCCCTTGAGGATTTCAGTCCATCTAGGAATCCTGGGTTGCAACTCAAATACTAACAATTTCTGTGCCTGAAGAGGATCCTGACTCATAAATTTGCTAAAAAACTAATGTATAAATTGTTGCAATTCCTCTTGTTTGTTGGAATTTTTGTTGCAAAGATTTGTACTTAAGCTGCATCACCATAAGGGAAAGCATGTCTTATCGTTGAAAGTGATGACTGTAGCCATTCTGTTCAACTTTTCCTTTTAAAATGAATGTGAGGTTGATGATGCTGAGTTTTGCTTATTAGATGAAGAGTTACAAGTGATTGTTAGCAGAAACTAGAAAGCAAGCAAGCACGAATTCTAAATTGCTTTTTATATAAACGTATGTAATATATCAAATGTAAATGATGATTATTAAATCCGTTAATCTTCATCAAAATTTAAAGGCATAAGGAGTTGATCTGTTGACTAATCAGGAAAAACCTAAAGGGCCAATATGGAAAGGAGAAAACACAAGAAGTCCATGGTTGAGTTTTGACTCCTTACTTACATTCACGGGCCCAGCAAGCAATCTATGCCAATAATAATATTATTCATAAAAAACTTGTCTATTTAACTATCTAGGTTTTCATTCATAAAGCCTTTCATTTTAATACACACACGCGCGCACAGAGATTGATTTGTGTGTTTCTCCGGTGGAAGCCAAAGCCGACATGGGTGGGTTCGTCAAGGACGTGAAGTCGAAGGCGGAGCTTGATAACCTGCTCTCTACAGCCGCACCTGTTTTCCTTCACTTCTGGGCCGCATGGTGTGAGGCCTCTAAGCACATGGACCAACTCTTTTCCCACCTCTCCACTGATTTCCCTCATGCCCACTTCCTTAGGGTCCTTTCTCTTTCTCCCTCTCTGTTTGCATCATTAAATTTTTCTTCTTTTTCTGTTCTTGTTTGTTTCATGGGTGATTTTGGTTTTGCAGGTTGAGGCTGAAGACCAACCGGAGATTTCTGAGGCTTTTTCTGTTTCTGCTGTGCCTTTTTTCCTTTTCTTCAAGGTTGTCCTATCTTAAATCTTTCCACCTTCTCCAATTTCACTTTTTATATCCTTGAGTTTTGTGATGTTGCCTATTAGTTGATATATATTTTTTTTAACTGTTGCGATTGTGTTACCAAGAATTCAATTTGGGTAAACGAAAAGGTCCTAAAGGAATGTAAACTCTGACTATGTGATGTGGAACAAAGAGACTAATCAACTAGAGACAGGAATAACATGACAGAGGAATACTTGCGGGAATGAGTAAAATAATTGGTTGTAGACGTGTTAACTTTTTTATGATTATTATGTTTTAATCATGTTCAAACAGTTATGATCCTTATTAGGACGAATTTTGATTTAACCTTGGCGAGATTGCTTTTTACTCTTGAGAATTTTTTTCTTTTTACATAGATGAAACAGCTTTATGGTATTTCTTCATCAGGATGGCAAGGAAATTGATAAACTGGAAGGTGCGGATCCTTCGAGTTTGGCCAACAAAGTTGCTAAAGTTGCTGGGTCAGTTAACCCTGGAGAACCTGCGGTTCCAGCCAGCCTTGGTATGGCTGCTGGGCCCACTGTCCTTGAGACGGTCAAAGAGTTTGCTAAAGACAACGGTTCTTCCCAACTTGCAAACCAAGTGAAATCCGGTCCCAGTGATGCCTTAAGTAAACGATTGAGGCAGCTGATTGACTCTCATCCTCTCATGCTATTTATGAAGGGGAATCCTGAAGCACCTAGATGTGGTTTTAGCCGGAAAGTTGTTGATGTTCTGAAGGGTGAAAATGTTAAATTTGAAACTTTTGATATATTATCAGACAATGAGGTTCGTGAAGGTTTGAAGGTGTTCTCCAACTGGCCAACATATCCGCAGCTTTATTGCAAAGGAGAGCTTATTGGTGGAACTGATATAGTAATTGCAATGCATGAGAGTGGTGAATTAAAAGAAATATTCAGGGATCATGGAATTGATTCTATTGTTTCTAATTTATCGAAAGAAAGTTTAGGTGGAAGTGCAAAGGGTGGCATCTCAGAATCCACTGGATTAAGTGTAAGCCTGAATTCTCGACTGGAAGGCCTGATCAATTCTAGCCCAGTTATGTTGTTTATGAAGGGAAAACCTGATGAACCAAAGTGTGGTTTCAGTGGGAAGGTTGTTGAAATTCTTCGAGAAGAAAAGGTCAACTTCCAGAGTTTTGACATTCTTTCTGATGATGAAGTCCGACAAGGCCTTAAAGTTTATTCTAACTGGTCTAGCTATCCTCAGTTATATATTAAGGGTGAGCTCATTGGCGGATCAGATATTGTGCTTGAGATGCAGAAAAGTGGAGAACTTGGAAGGGTTTTGGCTGAGAAAGGTGTTGTTCCTATCCTCAGCTTTACTACAAAGGGGAGCTGATAGGAGGTTCCGAGACTGTAAAGGATCTCCACAACTATGGAGACCTGAAATCTACCGTCTCTGGATAGGATCACATATTGTTTCAAGTAATTCCAGACAGACCTTAATTCTGTGTCATGCCTATAGTGTCTGCGGATGCATAAACCCTTTAGTTTGCATAATAGGACACTTTCTACTCATCAGCCTCTGCATTTATATGGTTTTGATTGTTTTTTGTTGGGTTACTACTTACGTGGTTATTAGAATGAACGCCCACTTTTGATTAGAATATAGCGGTCAATTTTGGTTTTTGGTTAAGGGTTGCGGAATCCATGGATGGTTTAGTAGTGTTAATAATGAGGGAACACATCGGTTCATGCCTGGTGTTCATGTGTCCTACACTTATATTGCACTAGGATGATGTAGTATTGATTGTAGGCTTTGTAGCAGTCTTGTCGAGGGTGCTTTATGCAATATTCTTATGCATCCGATATATGAGTGTCTTGGGCATATCTGACAAATGGAAACCCAATTACGATGCGAATCAAGTTGCAATTTATATAACATGGTTTTCGTTATGCTCTTAAGAGTGGAATGTGAGTAGGAAGGAAGGTAGCAGTTTCCCGCAACATCTTCAGAAACATGCATTGCCTTAAATTAAATGCTAGAAAAGGTTTTTTTTCATTCATTTTCAATTTTACAGTCTTTGCGTTCTTCACAACCTATAAGACTTCATTAAGGCAAAATCTGCTTGGGATTACACTAAGCAAAACAAGTTTCTTCATATATAGGGTTCCCGTGGGGTTACGCGACCGTCCTTCTTCAGAAACAATAGAGTCTATGAAAATACAAATTTTAAAAGCTTTACGGAGGAGGAAATCTTTTGATTTCGAATCCTTGTTTTTCCTATGCCCAAAGTCCCCTTCGCCATTCATTGCAATAAATTTGATATTGCAATGAATGGCTGAAGGGCTTTGGTACAGGAGGACCAGGAATTTGGGAACAAAATAGAATGGCGGAAGGGCTTTGGGTATAGGAGGACCAGGAAATTGGGAACAAAATAACTGATCCCAAAATTAAGAGGTGCCTCTGCCATAGGGGAGCAGATCATGGATGCTTGGGATGGTTTGTGCACAGAAGGGACAGGGCAAATAGCACAGGACGGTTGGGACAGAAGGCACAGGGCAAGTGGCATAGGACATCTGAAGCCCTGCCAGTGTCCCATAAATCACAATATTAGGCATGATTCCAAGATGATTACCAAATCCTTGTTTCTTTATGCTCCTCTTGCACTCATATTAGTCTAGTGTGATTAGCCGGTTCCATCTTTCTTACTTAACGTCTCTTCACATTTTACATTTTCTCTCCGCATATCGGCAAGGTTTGCTTTACTCCATGATATATGTCTTATTAGTTTACAAATACATCAAATCTTGTTTTTAATAAATTTACGGTGGGTTCACATAAATATATGGATAAGCTTTAATAGAATATGATAAGAACATCATAATCAGAACAGAAGATCTGATCTCAAACAAGAGGCCCATTCACATCAATATATGGATAAAATTTAATAAAACATAACAGAAATATCATAACTGGAACAGAAGATCTGATTTCATGTAAGAGTTCTTTGTTACCCATGCACCCCACACCCAAACCCAGTCAACGTTTCACAGGCCATTAAAATTGAAAGAAAATACATCACCTCTTCAATTTCGTTTTCCATCTGCTCAATAAGCTTCTCAATTCCAAAACTCTCGAAGGTTATCCCTTTGCAATTTCTCCTCTTTCATCAAGAATGTGCCATAACCTCAGTTCTCTATCCCCTAACAAAAACCAAACATTTCCAAGTTTCTCAAAACCCTAATTGATTGCTCGCCAACAATTCTAAAACCACCAAAGAACCACGAAAAAGCAGATAAAGACCTTAAACCTATGTATGGATTAATAATAACTTCATTTTCTATTTTTCTGTTTTCCTTCTCTTTTAACACTTCTTATTTTCTACCATTTTCTATCAGTAAGTGTATTTTTACTAAAACACAAGTTCAATCATATCATTCTAAAGTGTTTAAAATAAAGTCTACAGTTTTTAAAACACTCAAAATAAACTTTAAATAAATAGAAATGTGTATAGAGTCAACTCTCTGTTCATTATATGCTACATCGGTAGTACTGACGTAGTACAAATGTAACATCTTTTATTAATAATATGAGTATACTTAAATAATATTACTCAATCTTAAATTTAATTAAAAATCAATCCATAATTCCTATAATCAAAATCAAAATTGATGCTTTAACAACTTTTAGTTCTTTTTCTTCTTCGACTTTTTTCTTCTTGCTCACTGAATCCATGCAAATGGAATTAGGATCAATGCTCTGTTGATGGTTTCGTCTCAAGACTAACGATCACATTTTCTAGTTTTCCCATTAATTTCCCTATTCAGTTGTTTTCCTTCAACCATCTTACAATTCTTGTCCTTTCTAATGGAAACCTGATTGAAGAAATTCCTAGTCATAGGAAATTGTCGCCAGTCATCACCTCGGACCTTAGATCCAATGAGTGCCCTACAAAATTGGAAAACTATCTAAACTAGAGTTACTTACACTTAACACAAGTTCACCACATGGTGAGGTTCTAGCAGAAACAGGTAATTGTTCAAGGCTATGACAGTTGGAACTATTTGATAAAAATCTCTCAAGTATGATACCTACAAAAATAGGTTAATTGCCAGTTCTAAAGACCTTTTGCAGAGGAAGCAACCCAAGCATTTATGGAGAAGTTCCAATGCAGATCTCAAACTGCAAAAGGGTTGTTATTTTGTTTTCAGGCACGGGATTACGATTTTGATTTTGGAATACACTTTAGTTTTCAATTAAACTTAAGAATATTATGATTAAGAAATATTATTTAGGTTATCTAACCCTTCCTCTCCTTCTTTAAAAAATATTTCTTTTGATGTAAATCTGAAACTATCTCCTTTTCAGTGAAAGCATATCTCAACTTAGATTATAGAGGAAAGTGTAGGGATTATTAACTTTCTTTTAATTTTGATTTAAATTATTTTGTAATGAAAACTAAGTTTTACAAACTTTTGTCGTAACAAAAGTCTGCTGACAAAGATGGAAGTCATTATTGAAGTTCTTTAATTTAGGAAAAGTCGTCTTTTTGACTTAAAATTTAATACTTAGTGACGTTAAAAGCAACCATAAGAAACTATAATAATAAAATTTAAATTAAACATCTAAATTTTATTTAATTTTTGTTTAAAAATGCATACTAACATATTTTAATATTATAAATGAATCTTATATTATTAATTAGACATAAGAATAACAACATACTGGACCCAAAACCCGTACAATTTTCTCTGCTCTTAAGCTATGTTTGGTTGGATGTAAAGTTTTTAATAAAATGGAATATAAATAGATGTAATATTAAAAAAATGTTA
>JANKYF010000002.1:46635749-46648080 GCA_029829435.1 Erythroxylum hondense | reverse complement strand
AAGGAGTTTACTTCAAGGGAATGATGAGTTTCATATCATGATAGTAGTTGACTATGATAATGGCACTATTAAATGAATCTAGAATCATGTATGTTTTTAAAGAATAAAGTAGGTCGTTTCTTTAATCTTAAAACATACAATTTAGTATTCTTTTATTATGAACCACAATCTTCATGAGTGGTGAACTCATATGTGCTTCATTATAATTCTTGATATGATCATAATAAATTTTTACAAAGTATCAATCTAGAGTCTGCATGCTGGAATTATTAATTGAAACATGTATTAGTAAACATTCACTTAAATAAAGAGTTTATAATGATATCATCACTTCTAGATGTTTTATAGAGATTGGTAATTAAACTGACACCAGTAGCTTGATTGTGGCGCCCCTTACCTTAAGATACATACCGAAACACCTTGCAGTCATTCCAATATATAACCTATGATAATGGCACGCTATGTTCAGCCACAACATTCACTTAACATGGCATCATCTATCTTTATTCTCTTATGAAACATCATCAAGAAAGTCACAATATTTTTAAATCAAAATTTTCTCATTTCATTTCATAAAAACTGAATATCTAAAATGTATCTTTCAATATCCATACCGATACAGCATCATAGCCTAATACAAAAATGTGCTGCATGAAAGAGGAAAATACGCAAAATCTATCTAATGTTTCCATATCTAGCTGACCGACATTTGAGTCATTTCTTCTTGTTCCCAAAAGTAAAAATGTCCCTTAGTAGCTAAAGTCATCCCTTTATCCTGAAAAATCAACATTGCAATTTTGGTGAGTTTTGCGAACTTATTGAGGTAATCACCATCGATGGTTCACTCAATTCATTCAACACGTCATACATATAACATATAGTTCATAACTTTGCATAAATGATCACATATCACATTCTCACTTAAGAATAGGCAATTTTTCATTTCAATCAATCAAACATACTTATTAAAATGCATAGGAAATGCTTATGTGACTCTTTTACAATTTTTCATTGTTGGAGATACAAGGCTCATTTTATATAGCCTTTGGCTCTTAATCACATTTAGAGCTTTAAGCTCATTTTTATAGCTACTCAAGTCATAACTCTCATTATGTGATCATGCATTTATGTATAGAATGCATCTCTTATAATCAATCATGTCATGAAACATTTAGTTTATCACATTCACATACAAGTAGCACTTCAATATCTCATTCATATATCACAAGCATCGGACCTTCATTGTCTGGAATTAACACAATCAAATCACATTAATTCAATAAGTCAATCATAAAATGAATTAAACAATTAATTGAGTGAGGCTGCCTAGGTTATTCACAGGTCACTCCTGAAGCTAATGCTTGGAAGTTCCGACAACGTTTGGAGGTTGACATTCTAGTTGCTCTATAACAAGCAATATACACATATCACAATTTGCATAATTATAAGTGTTTAATAATGCACATGTATGTAAATGAAATATGCACAATACATGTTCATGACAATCCTGGGTATTTTTTCATTGTCTTCATCATATAATCAATCCTATCTCAAAACTCACATAAGTATAATTTGTACTTAGGTTTATACCTCAATAAAACCATTAAAATCATAATTCATTTCACATTGAATCACTTTCAGGTTTTTTCAAAAACTAACTTTCGGGTCTACTGTTCTTGATTATTTAGTCAATGAAAATGAGTAAATTTGGCAATACTCTCTTCTATAAAAGTGTTCTCCTATCTCTTAAGTTCCTAATGACACCAAGAGCATTCAATTTGATTCAATAATATGAAAGTTATACCACAACATTTTCGGACTGTTCTTATGCTAAAATAATACAATATTCTCAACTTCCATTAAGAAATTGAAAGCCTTAGAGACTAAATCAAAATTCTACTTCTTCATATAATTTGTATCCCTATGTCTCTAGTTTACTCCAAATCATAAATCATCTCATTTGGATAACTATAGAATAAGATATTGTTAACATACTGAAGCTTGCTCAATGAAATCTTCCTAGTTATTATGTTCCAACATAGTCAACATTTTCAACTTAAAACCAATAACCCCACTATAATTAAGTCACAGTCGTGTAATATAAACTCACGACTATGCAAGAGTCATGGGTGTGTAAGAAAACTCACGCCCGTTCATACCAAAAAAAATGAGTCACGGGTGTGCAACAAATACTCACGCCCGTGTGCACTCTATCAAACCCGTCCCATATTTTTCGCTTATTCTCTCTCAAATGATTTCAGATGGCTAAGATTTTTGGTTGAGATGTATATTAGTGTGTTACGAGTCCAATGGTTCAAGTCTTATGTCATTTGGAGTTCAAAAGAAGGAGATATAGCCAAAAGATCGAAGGATGTTGTGTCAGCCTCCAACCTTTGACCATTCATTTTACAAAGTCGCGATTGCGACATTTAGTGAATAATAGTGGGATCGCGATCGTGCTTCACACACCCTCACTTCAAACTCCCATAACTTTCAATCCAGAACTTCAAAATTTTGAGACTTTATATCATTAAAAAGCTAAAAGAAAGATCTACAAGTTTCATGAAGACAATTTTGTCAAAATCTTCCTATATCAATACAGTTTAATCATGGAAGTTTCAGACTATATTTTTGCTCCTTTTTTCTTTTCTTTATTTTATTCTTAACCAACTTCTCTAACTTATCTTCTCTCAAATTCTCCACGTATGTCTTCGTTTTTCTACATTTTTTCATCTTTTTCTCTTCTTTCATTAAATTCGACACTTCAAATTCATTTCTACTTTTTCTACTATGCTTCCTTTCACTCATTCACAAAACATTCTAGTACAACTAAATATACAAGTGTACTCAAAATCCTCAAAATCATTAAAAACCAAATATCAGTCATACATCTTCTTCATGTTCTGCATTTCACATTTTTTGCTACACTCATTCAGTTCCATCAACTCTTCCATTTCATCTTAACTTGTTTATATATCACTCATTCACCGTTCATCTTAACCCTATTTCTAATGAAACTTGTCAATAATTCCTAAAGTCATTCACAAAAATTTCCATTGCCATTTGACATTTATTTCTACCACTATTCATCCCTTTTTATGCCACTTGCCATTTTTCCTAGTCCAAAAATACCTAAAATTTTTCAGAAAATTTTTCAAAATTCCAAATCAGTAAATGTACTCTCCAAACCAATTTTCAATACAATCTAACCACAATTCTTAATAAAATCCCATCTATAGATCAATTATACCCGACAATTGTCAATGAATGCATGTACGGTTATTTTGATGTGTGCATAATTCAAATTCATGTGCGTATATGCTAACATTATACATGAGCATGAAATGCATTTTCTTAATTTCTCTTTGAGCTCACATGTACTGAATTTTACGGTTCTAACCCTTAGTATGGGAATAGGATGTTACATTTCTTCCCTCCTTAATAAATTTCATCCTCAAAATTAATATCTGATTGATCAATAAGGTAGGGGTATTATTTTCTCATACGTTCCTTCGTTTCCTATATAACTTTATCACTCGAATACTTTCTTCCAAATGACCATAGTTGATAGACTCAATAGGTCTCTCAATCACTTGTTTAGATATCACATTATCTTAAATATGTCCTTGACGAGTTTTAGATTACTCAAAATTTTCACTTCCATTTTCAATAACACATATATCGGATCATAACGATACTTCCTAAACATATCCATGTAATACTTTGTGAATCCGAAACATCTTTTATAGGTAATACTAACTCATAAATCCATAATCACATTCTCACAATAGTTTCATATGGAACAATTTATGTCAAGCTTAGTTTCCCCTATTTTCTTAACCTGTTCACACCTTTATCTCTATCTAAGTACACCTTGTCAAGGTGATACTCTTAGAAGTATTTCATCTTTTGCTTGATATTTGACATCTCTTTAGTGTTAATACACTCAACTCTTATGTCTATCTCATGATATTTCATAACTTCGAAGTTGATCCACTTAACTCATTCATCATTATCTTAGATCACTTAACTCCTATTACAGATTCATTTCACTCATCAGCAGTATCTCGAATCAATTATGGCCTTTAACTATTTTTAAGCCCTCTTAATTTCAATACAAGGGTGAACGACTCTTTTTGTTGTATAACACCTTATACAATATTCTAATGACAGCATTATGATAACAATTGTTATGCCTGTAGTCAATTAGAACTACACATTGATCTCATGTTCCTATAAACTCCAAACATATAAGCTTTAGCATATCTCCAATAGTTAGGACTGTTGGCAATTCAAACATTCAGTCAATTGTTTCTACATCCTTAAAATTTAAATACTATTTTGGCATGTCCCTACTATGATTTCTATCTTAGGTTGTTACTTGCTTTCTCTAGTAATCTCTTTGCTCAATCATCTTTATTGAACACACATTCTTCTTATTTCAATCACAAAGTAACATTTTTCCTATTCTGACTCAAAATTCGTTTTCGTTTTCAATTCCTCACTAAGATACACAACTCTGAATCCTTTATCTACGCTTTACTAATCTTTTCATACAAGTTATTTTTTCCAACGTAGCTAATAATACTTCGTTCGGGCCTAAATTCGACTTGACTTTCTATGCCCTTTATTGCACTAGGTCTAGCAACCTCACTATCTAAATTGTAATACATTGTTATTGGATTTCCTGTTTAATGAATCCAATTGCAACATTGGCTTTATTGTGAAATACTCATTTGTACATCATAATCTTCAAGTAACTCTATCCATTGTCTCAGTCTCATTTTCATTTCTTTCAAACTTAATAATTATCTTATACTTTAATAATCTGCATAAAATCCAAAATGTTTCACTGTACTTAAAATGTCTCCAGGCTCTCAATGCAATTACTATTCTAGCAGATTCTAAATCATGTGTCAAAATCAACTCATGAGGCTTAAACTATCTCCATGTGTAAGAAATCACTTGGTTATGTTGCATTGGATTTCATCCAAATCTCTAATGTGAAACCTCATTGTGTACTACATAATCTCCAATTCCAAATGATATTATTAACATCGGTTTTATAATTCCTCAAAACTCTTTTTACATTTATCACTGGTACAATTCACACATTTTCCCTCAAACATTTTTGTTAAGGGTTAAGATCAGTAAGAATCTCTTAAAAATTTCTGGTGGTATCTCGTATACAACTAGTTCAACAAAACTTTGGATCTCATATATATTCCTTAGTGTTTATTACTTCTTCAACCTCTATTTCCTTGGGTCTCCTAATATGCCATGTTCAGTTACTATAAGACCCAACATTTTATTTAATCAAGCTAAGATTCACTCTTATTAAATTTGGCATATAATTGTTTCTACCTTCATGATATGTAAGATTTACCTCAAGTATTCAAAATATTCATCTTAGTTTTTTGAATACATTCAAAATACCATCTATGATCATAGTTGCTAAATGATACAATTTTGCTTAGATCACTTTAATTTTCAATACCATAATATTGTTGAGGGCATTGTTAACTCCAACAGATATAACCCAAATTTTCTTGTGCTTATGATTAGTTCTCATAATTTCTTAAGTAACTAATTCCTCAAATGAGGTAATATTATCTCATGTTATTTTCAATTTCCCAATTGACTTCTTTTCTCAAATAATTTTCTCCATTCGTTTATGTTGATTGCACATTGACTTATTCTAACATCTGTTGTAACATCCTGTCCCCATATTAAGGGTTAGGACCTAAAATTTTAACATATGTAAGTTCAAAGAGAGATTAAGGAAATGCATTTTTTCTTGCTCATGCATAATGTTAGCATATATGCACATGAATATTGAATCTTTGCACAAAAATAAGTGTATATGCATTCATTGACAACTTCTGGGCATGATTGTTTTCAAATGTGATGTTATTGAAAATGAGAAGTAGAGGAAGTGGAAAGACTGATCTAGGTATGAGTTCAGATAAGGAAAGACGTGGAAACAAAATTGGTAGTGATCTGGAAAATGTTCACTAAATATGTTTCAGTCTTTTAGCCACAACGTTTTCTTTAGTTGTCCAAACAAGATGATTCTTAATTTGGATTAACCTAGATATATATGGATACATTTTGTATGAAAACATCGAATTTCAATTCTATCTCTAAGAGTCTCAAAATTTGTCATGAAGTGAAAACTAGGTCCAGTATATTGGGAGCTGAAGGTGAAATTTGTGTTCTAACTTTGGGAAAAAAATTGGATTTATATAGATAGATTTTGACAAAATTATCTTCTTAGAAGTTGTAAATGTTTTTACCAGCTTTCGAACGATATAAAGTTTGTAAATGTTAGATATTGGGGTTGAAAGATACGAGCATTACAAGTTAGGAGGTTCCATCGTCTTAGTTTGACTTTTTATGTCTCAGTTTGACCATATCTTTTTGCTTCGTCTCAGAATGACATCAGCATCATCTTAGAATGATGTCATTATCATCTCAATTACTATTCATCATCTTAGTTTAGCTTTTTACATCTCAGTTTGACTGTCTCATTTTGCTTCGTCTCATGACGTCAGCATCGTCTCATTTAGGCCAAAACATCTTTTGGTCCAAATTTAATCCTCTAAATGATAGAATTGATCTTTAAGGTCTCATAAGAACTGTAGATCTTGAAGTTCTATTTCTATTCATCTAAAGAACACCTGAATCCGAGTTCTGTACCAAAAGTTATACCCATTTTTTCAATTCATCTCAGTATGATGTCAGCATTTGTCTCATGACGTCAGCATCATCTCATTTTGGCTAGAACATCTTCTAGTCTAAATTTGATCCTCTAGATGACAGAATTGGTCATTAAGGTCTGTATAAGAGTTGTAAATCTTGAAGTCTTATTTCTATTCATCTAAAGAACACCTAAATCCAAGTTCCGTACCGAAAGTTATACCCATTTTTCCAATTCGTCTCAGTATGACATCAGCATTCGTCTCATGACGTTAGCATCGTCTCATTTTGGCCAGAACATCTTCTAGTCTAAATTTGATCCTATAGATGATAGAATTGGTCCTTAGGTCTTCATAGTAGTTGTATATCTTGAAGTCCTCTTTCTATTCATCTAAAGAAGACCTGAATCCGAGTTTTGTACCAAAAGTTATACCCATTTTTCGAATTTGTCTCAATATGACGTCAGCATTGTCTCATTTTAGCTAGAACATCTTATAGTCTAAATTGGATCCTCTATATGATAGAATTGGTCTTTAAGGTCTCTGTAAGAGTTGTAGAACATGAAGTTCTCTTTCTATTCATCTAAAGAAAACCTGAATCTGAGTTATTTACCAAAAGTTATACCCAATTTTCCAATTCATCTTATTATGACATCAGCATTCGTCTCATGACGTCAGCATCGTCTCATTTTGGCTAGAACATCTTCTAGTCTAAATTTGATCCCCTAGATGATAGAATTGGTCTTTAAGATCTTCAACAGAGTTGTATATCTTGGAGTTTCCTTTCTATTCATATAAAGAAAATCAGAATATGAGTTTTGTACCAAAAGTTATACCCATTTTTCCAATTCATCTCAGTATGACGTCAGCATTCGTCTCATGACGTCAGCATCGTCTCATTTTGGCCAGAACATCTTTTAGTCCACATTTTATCCTCTAGATGATAGAATTGGTCTTTAAAATTCTTCATAAGAGTTGTAGATATTGAAGTATTCGTTCTATTCATTTAAAGAACACCTGAATCCGAGTTCTGTACCAAAAGTTAGGCTAATTATCCAAAAATAGGTTCAATATGATTGAGGATAAATTCATGTTTGATTCTTTTGACCATAACTTCTTCTATAAACACCGAAATAACTTGATTCTTGAACCATTGTATTCTTAAGACGTTTTTCTATATCTCTACCAAAAATCATAGCCATCTGAAATGAATTGAAAAGATTGAGTGAATAAGTGGAAAGGGTACAGTGAGTGTGCTCTTAAATAATATGAACTGATGGTATTCCACTGAACATATTTTAGTATTTTAATGATATCTTGATCTGTAGAGCTCCAAATGAGATGATTTCTAATTTGTAGTAAATTGGAGACATGGAGCAACAAATGGTATGAAAAACTTAGAATCTAGTTCAATCTTTAAGATGTTTAAATTTCGTATGGAAGTTGTGCATAGTACATTGTTTGGGACAAGAGCAGTCTCCAAATATTTGAAGTATAACTTTCGTACTACTGAACCAAATTGAATGCTTTTGGTGTCATTAGAAACGTAAGACAATAGAGAAGAGTCTTCCAGAAGAAAGTGTTATATTAGAATATGCAAGGGTGCTTTTGGCAAGACACTTACGTGTAAAAGACATAAGGTATAAAAGGAAGGGCAAATGAGACAATTCTCAATCATTAAGGGCATAAATGGAAGAAGAAGTGCTGTCTTGCCTATAAATGGAGTAGAAACACATAAATGGAAGGAAGTGGAAGAGAAGAACGAAAATTCTATATAAAAGAGAGAGAATGTCATGAAAAAGAGAGAGAAGTACAAAGAGAAGAAGAGAAAGAGAGAAAGAAGAGACAACAAGTTACGGTTTCAACTTCCCTAGCCTACAAGAGAGATTTTGGAGTAGATCAAGAAGAGAAACAAGTATAGGAAGAGAAGAGCTTCCCTTTTGAGCCAAGTATTCCTTCATTTGGTAAAGAATGAAGGTAAGACAATTTTGAATCTTTTGGATTTTTTTTTTGAAGGATTCTAGTTTATTGAGTTCAGAAAATGTTGGGTTTAAGTATTCTAAAATCAATTTTAGTGATTTTGCATTATGGGATTTTCAATTGGATTCCTATTGGATGATGATTTGGATATTTTGAGATCATATGAGGTTAGAAAAGAGATTGATGGGAGAATTTAGAAAGATTATGTACAAATGAAGTGTAAACCTAAGTTAAACTAGACACATATGAATTATGAAATGGGAATGAGCATAATATGTGTTCTAGAACATATGCTCGGGATTATCATTGAGCATGCATTATACATGGTCCATTATTACAATTGTGCATAAATGAATATTTTTACGTGTGCAATTATTAATGAGTTTGCAATGTGTGTTTTGCATAAATGGGTTGTGCTGGTCAAGTGTCCGCATTCGGGCATTCTCAAAATTTGAAAGCAAATGCTAATCTGGAGCGTACTGTGAGTAGATCTAGATGGTCTCACTTCATTGTTTGCTTTAGATTAAATTTTGTATACATTAATCTCTGTATGATGAATGTGTATATGAATGTGATTGATCTGAAATATTGAAATACCCAGTGCATATGAATAAGATGAAGTAAGTGTTTCGGAATGTGCGTTGCATGCAAGATGATAAATGAATGCTCAACTTAATGTTGAATGCCGGACTATGGTCTGATGACATGTGCAAATATGATTGAGGCATTTCATAAAATGCATGTTTAGATAAAGGCGTTGTGACTTGAGTTGCTTATATGAAGCGCTTCCACGTGGAGCTATGCTCTGTGATTTTGTGATGTGACTGAGTCTACGGGCCAACATTTCGTTCTGACTGAGTCCTACAAGCCAGTATTCTGTTTTGACTGAGCCTACGGGTCAGTATTCTGTATATGCGATAGGCACTCAGTCACAACAATAAGAACGAATATGAGTCTCATACAGATGGCATATGCATAATATGAATGTTTAAAAGATCTGAATGTGAAATTTGAATTCTGTATGATATATGTGTACGCATTATATGGTTGGGTGAGCCATCAAAGATGGTCACTCATTGAGCTCGTAAAACTCACCCTCTATTTGTGTACGCATTACTTTTCAGGACTCAAAAGAATACCCCGTTAGGCCAACAGGAGTATACACACAGCATTCAAGTGAAGGATAAAGGTCGGGATCAGTTCGCGTCTGCATTGCATTCCTCTATTTTTGTATCGAATTATGTATTCTGCACTTTTTGTATAAATTGATATTCCGAAATGATTCAAGTGTTTTGTATTTGTGGAAGGGCCCGAATGACTATTGAAAATTGTGTTAATTGAAAATGTTGATGAATGAATGTGGGGCCAATTTGTGTATGTATTCCGCATGTTATGTTATTGAAAAAAAATTATACCGACTTTTGTGATATTGAGTGCTTTAGCACGCCACCCTCGCGGAACACGGACTCATATATCATCATCGATATCGGGTTCAAGTCTTGCAGGAGTGGGGCGCTACAAAAACTCCGTGAACAGCTGTTAAAATTAATGAAGAAGAATCTTTTCGTCATGTTAGAAGAAGGGATACTTGGATGAAAGAATGTGAGGTAACTAGAATTGACAATCTAAGTATTCTTTTTGCTTTGCTTTCTGGTTCTAATGTTAAAACTTGATAATTTTATCAAAGAAGTATGGCAAGATGCTATGGAAGAAGAGTTTATGGCAATAGAGGAAAAAAATAAAAATTGGTATTCAATGGATCTGTATAAAGAAATAAATGCAATTGGTCTAAATGGGTATTCAAGAAAAACTATAATATGAATGAAAGTTTGCAAAAAAAAAGTACAACTTGTGGCAAAAGGGTATGCATATTAATGCGATATTGATTTCGAAAAAACTTTCTCCATAGTATCTTATTTTAAAACTGTGAGAATTGTCTTAGCATTGGCTGCAAAATTTCATTGGCATGTTTACTAGTTTAATGTTAAATACTTTCTTAAATAGAGAATTATATGATGAAATGTATCACCCAGAAATTCTTGAAAATGACGGAAAAAAGGCCAAAGTGTATAAGTTGAAAAAGGCTCTTTATAGGTTGAAACAAGCCTTACAAGCTTGGTATAGTAAGATTGATAGATATTTTGCACAAAGTGGCTTTATAAGGAGAGAGAATAAGCATACACCTTACACGAATAAATAAGGTAAATATGATTTTGTCATTGTTTTCCTTTATGTTGATGATTTCATATATACAAGTTCTTCTAATGCTTTTTTGGATAAATTCAAGTCTTGTATGATGAAGAAATTTGAAATGTCAGACTTGAGATTATTGATTTTTTTATACTTAAGGCGAAACAAGGAATTAATGGAAGTTTTATCTCTCACAGGAAGTATATAAAAGACTTCCTTAAAAGGTTTAACATATTTGAATGCAAGCTAATTGATGCACCCAATGGATTAATTTATTTAACTCACACTATACCTTATATTATTTTTCCTGTTGTTATCATTTCTAAGAGTATGCACAGTCCTACAAAGTACCATTTTGGAACAACCAAACATATTCTACATTACATTGTTGGAACAATTGATTATGAAATTTTATATAAAGCTATTTCAAAATTCAGCTTATATGGATTCACTGACAACGATTGGGCAAGTTTATTGGATGACCAAGAAAGCACTTCAACAAGTGTTTACAGTCTCGGATCAACAATAATTACATGGAGTTTAAAGAAGAAAGCTACAACTTTATTATCCACTTTATAAATAGAATATATAGCTTAAATTTTAACATATTGTCAAGCTGTTTGGCTAAGGAGGATATTCATAGACCTTCATCAAAATCAAGAAGGTACAATTGAAAATTTAAAGACAATTTTCCAGCAATTGCAATGATAAAAAAAAAATCCAGTTTTTTATGGAAGAACGAAGCATATCAACATGTTTTTGCTTCATCCATGATTTTAAAATATGAGATTGCAATGAAATACAACATCACTAAAGAGCAAATGGCTAATATTCTCAAAAAAACTACTTTTAAAAGAGAAGTGAATTTATTTTGGATCATTCTTTAAAATTTGCAATCTTGAATTAAGGGAGAGTATTAAAGAACGATTCTAAGTTGATAAGTCAAGAGTACAAATTTAAGTTTCTTAATTAAGTCAAAAACATGTTTGTGGTAGGTTCCTATTTTTCTAGTTTTTTCTATTTTATGTAGCTCAAATTTAGGAGTCAAGAATTAATTCTTGTAGTGAATAATTTTATGTTATTAATGACATTAGTTGTGTTAGAGTCGGTTACTTCTATAAATGTTTTTGCCCATTTAGGAGATAATTCTAGTAATGAATTTATGTGTGGCATTCTGTATTTTTTTTTAATATCTATAGTCAACATTAGATATTAGCAACAAAATAGTAATAATAAAGAAGATAACTATTGGAAAAGGTGAAACAGAATAAAAGGAACAAAAGACGTGATTCTTATCTAAAGATATTAAGTTCCTGTTTGGAACAGCTTTTGGAGACCCCAAAAGTACTTTTTTCTACCGCAAAAGTCATTTTTGAGAAAAAATGAGTGTTTGGCTGCAAATTTCAAAAGCACTTTTGAAGTAGAAACAGCTTTTGAAAAAGCTAAAATACAGCTTTTTAAAA
>JANKYF010000002.1:46611746-46622473 GCA_029829435.1 Erythroxylum hondense | reverse complement strand
AACCAAATGAATTGAGATTTGAGAGTTTTTATGAGATAATTTTGGTGTTTGAGTTGTTATGAAGTGATTTTACACTAAAAGAGTTGAATTTGGGAATATTATGAGTGAATATGATGTTAGATTGGATGCAGGAAGCATTGGAGGGGCATTGGAGGGGTTTGGGAAATCCCCATATCTGTTTAACGGACCTTTACAGGTCAAAAAGGACCCCTAGCATCGCCCATGTCTGTTTAACGGACCTTCTAAGGTGAGAAAGTGCATTTTGGCCTGACAATGTCCGTTAAACGGACATGCATGTCCGGTAAACGGACATTCACGGTTCAGTTTCAGTAAATTTTGATTTTTGACCCATTTAGTGGCAGAATCTGACTTTATGCTCTCATGCCAGTTGTAGATCTAGAAGTCTACTTTCAAATGGTCCAAGAATGAACGCAATAAAACATTTTTGGTGAAAGTTATGACAATCGCGCCAAGACATGTTACTGAATGATTGAGGTTATGAACATTTTAGATTCTTTCGGTCATAAGTCTCTCGTCCGACCTCTAAATTGAGTGATTCTTGAAGAAATAGAATAGTAAGACATGTAGCTATCTTACCATTAAAATTGGAAGCTTTTGGATTTTTATTGAAAAATTTGGATGGAAAGAAAGTGAGAGGTCGGTTATGAGAGCATGTTTAGGATATGAACACATGTTAGCTTTTAAAACATATCTTGATCTATAGAGCACCGATTAAGATGGTTCTTGCTTGAAAACATACTAGAGACTTAGGGCTTTGAATTCTTTGAAGAAAAAAATTGAAAATTCTGATTTGAAGGTTTCCAAATTCTATGCACAAATACGAGAAATGAGTTTGATTATGGTGATTGAGTTGTATGGGCACGCCATTGAACAAATTGTAAGGAAAGATTTTGGGATTTTATGAGACCGAAGACGAACTGATAATGGCTAATGAGGATTAATTGAAATAACCCTACAGGGTGTTATGTTCCCATTTCGTGACTTCGGAATGATTGTTGGGCTTCGAAAACGGGGCCCAACATCTTGTGGTATCAGAGCTTAGGCTTTTGGGTTCCTAGGCTTAGAATGCATAGTGTTATGAATTGTTATGTTATGTGACTTCTTGTTGCATTGTGAATTGATTGATGCATTAAGTGTCATGCATATCGTGCATACATGTAGAAAACAAGATTAGAATGAAACTAAGTTAAACGTTAGTGTTTACATTGGAGGAGTAAGATGCCACCTCGTAAAAGAATACGAGGAGTTTTGCAAGGATCTGCTGCACCTGATTCCTCACCCTTACAGAAGGGCACGGATGAGTATAGAATCCCAATAATTACAACTGCATGAGTCACATGTATGAATTTTCGTTAAGAGTTTGGACTATTAGAAAAAAAATGAGAAGAATGGTGTTTTGTCAGAGAGTAAGATAAGGAAAGTTGTGGATATTTAGAGATAAGAAATATGACATGGTCCGAAATGTTAGACATAAATTCAGTATTTATGGATATGCCAGCGAATTTGGTAACATAATTTTGTTGAAGATAAGTACTTGAATTGATATGGATGTGAAAATATTTTCATGGATTGACTAAAAGTCAAGGGTGGAAATGGCAAGATTTAAGGTATACAAGCAAAGTGAAATTAACAAGCTAAACTCGGAATTTATGATCTAGAATAAAATTATGCTAGTGAATTGAGATCAGAATTTTAAGAGGGCTCTGCGTCTTTAATTCTAAATTGATTAAGAATGTGCGGATGGAAAAAAATGAATGAAATAAATGATAGTGGTATATGTAGAAGTCCTCGAGGTTATGTTGACCAGTTATTATGAGTACATATTTGATAATGTGATTACATTGGTGAATTATTGTGATTGAGTACATATGAGATTTATATTTGGATATGGTATATGAGGTAATCTATGATTTTTATAGTTAAAATTATGAGATGAATCAGAATAATGTATTGGAAGTATGGTATAGGTGATTATGCTGAAAAGGTAACTACGATGGAGCAGAAATTTTAAATAGTAATATAATATTCAAAGGTTGTTCGGGATTAGTTACGATTGACGTATTAGTTGCATAAGATATAAATTGGTGACTTGTCAAAATATAAGAGTAAACGAATATGTCTCTTAGTTCATAGAGTTTTATTATAAAGGATATTTTGATCATGTAAGGTGTGACAGAGATTGACATTACTGAAATATCATGAGTAGTTGAAATCAATCGTATTGAGGTGTTAAGAATGGCTGAAACAGCATTGATGATGATAGCAATTGATTGATAAAGCTTATACAAACAAGATGATAGTAGCAAGAAATCATCTTTTGAAGAAGAATTTCATTGAATTAGGTTGAACAGATTAGATAATTTATATTAAGAATGATCAATGAAAGAGCAACTCAGAAATGAATATGAATTGAATCAAAAGTGAATATCGGAGTCATGTCCCTAAGGCATGACTAAGAATTTTTTAATTCTTTTTGAGTGATTACATTGAAATATTTGCTAATTTTATTTTTTCCCTTTATTTTGCCTCTTTGGGCTATTTTCTATAGATTTGATGAAGATGAATTTCATGGGTACCTTCCATTACCATATGAAAACTTGAATTCCCATCTTAATATTTCATTGGTGGAAATATGCTTATGCATTTGGTGTATACTTTAGATGGAAAAAGTGTAAAGAAATTTGTTGCCAATGGCTTATAACACCTAAATGGAGCTTCCTTACCATTCTTGGAATGTAAACTATCATAGAGCTTCCTCACCATCCTGCTAGCCTTTTTCACTACTACACCCCCTTTTCCTTGCTGATGCACTTTGGCTTCTACTGTCATAGCTTGAGTTCTTGCTCTCTTTTCCCAATTTTTGTTGTACAAGTTTGCTACTATTAGTTTTGGTTGCCTCCTTTATTTCTTCAGTTTCTCCTTCCCTTCTCTTTTCCCATTGATGTGCTCTCCTGCACTTCTTCAACTTCAACTGATCTTCATCTACATTCTGCTCTAGAAGTCCTCTTACCTAGTAGGTCTTTTCTTTACCCAACAGTCAAACCAATATGCCATCTTTAAAACACTTCTTGCCTCTAGAAAAAAAATCAATTTCCTCCAGTCCCTTTATTACCTGTTGCACTAAACTCTCCTTTATTGCCTACCCCTAACCCTCTGCCTCCATATAATCACCATCCTGCGCCCATCATCTCTGCTCCATCTTGTATTCCTTATGCTTCTCTAAATGCTAGACGATTTTGGGTTTAAGTTGCTGGTAATTTGAACTCTGAAACCAAACTCTCCCATTTTCCACCTAGCATCAACTCTAAACACCATATTGTGTCACCCCCGTCTCCATTCTCCATATCGGTATATAGAAATGGAAGTCCACTCTTGATATATTCTTTCTGGGTAAGAGAGTTCCTTTCCTTATCATAAAAAAACTGGGTAACTAGCAACTAGAAGTAGTCCGTCCTTTTTGACATCATGGTGAATAATTAAGACATATTTTTCCAATTTACCTCCCCGTAATATGTGGCTGAACTTTTTAAGTATGGTCCTTAACATGTCATAACAAGTCTTTCCTCATCCAAGTTTTGATACCTGGTGTAAAATTTGAATCAATCATATAGACAAACATCCCTTTTATGGATATGTATTCATGATATACCTCTCAAATATTAAACCACTAAAGGTTTAAGCTACTTAACTAGCTCAATTAGTAGAACTCTTTGTCTTGACCAAGCTACTGCAGAAACTAGAAGAGTCAATTTTGCTAGAATATGTGTGGAAGTTGATGCATTTACAAACCTACCTGAGGAGATATCAATTATGAAGTTTGGTGACAATCTTGAGCTCATTAAAGGCACAGTTAGTATTCCATGTCCATGGTATCCCGAGCTAAACCAATAAAAACATGGAAACCAGCTAGCAAGATTTTAAAACTAGACAATTTTAAGGAATTGATGGGTGAAGAACATGTTCAAGAACCCATTGAAGATACCATTGAGAAATTCACTCCAAACTCCCCTTATAATACTATGGTTGTCATTGATAAGCCCAAAACTATCTTTGTTGAGCAATCTATAGTTATGAATAATGATGGAAATAAGCAATCGTTAGTACTCATATGCAAAGAAAATCTTAGTCACAATTTATAAACTCTAATTAGCAGTCACAACACAAGCACTTGCAATGGATACTGACATTGGAAGTTATTTTAAAACTATGTTAGGGAGAGGATCAAATAAAAAGAATAATGTTTCTTCTTCTACTACTTAAATTTCTATTTGCTCCTAGAACACCAGGGGAATAAAGTAAGTAATTAGAGATTTTGTTATTGATAATAAGCCCTACATGATCGGTATTTTAGAAACCAAATTGAAGGGAAACATCAGTAAACTCTTGTATTTTTTTCTAATAGTTGGTGGTCTATTTCTAACTAGAATTTTCACCCTAATGGAAGGATCATGGTAATTTATAATAATGACAAGATAGACATAATTAGCTCCACCATCACTGACCAATTAATTCACCTATATGTCTTCTCCAAACATCTCAAGAAAATAGTGGACATTTTAGTAGTATATGCACTTAATCATGGCTTTCAAAGACTATCTTTGTGGATTAAGCTGAAAGAAATAGCTTTTGGAATCCATTCCCCTTCACTTTTAATTGGTGACTTCGACTCCATCATACATCAAGATGAAGCTAAAGAACATTTTTCTAATTGACTATGTATGATGATCTCAAAAACTACTTAGTTAACATCCTAGTTTTCGATTTACCTTGGGGTAACTTCTTTACTTGGAGCAATAAGCATAATAACGAAAATTTCGTAAGAAAGAAGCTTGATAAAGGCTTATCTAATCTACTTTGGATGAAAAATTTTCCCAACATTGGTGTTATCTTTACCAACCCAAGTATCTATGATCACTCACTAGTGATTGTTAAGTTTGAACCAGATAATGCACCTATTTAGTATCTTTTTTGATTAAGTAACTTTTTAACGTCTATGTTTGGTTTTCAGTATGTCGTTGAAAGAGGTTGGTCATCACTTTCATAAATCCAAGCAATTCCAATACTCTATGAAAATTAATAGCATATGAATTGAGATTAAAGCCTTTTATAAGGAAAATGTGGGAAATGTTCATCATTTACTAAACACTGCTAAATATACTCTCAACAAAGCTCAAAATGATCTATACCTCAATCCTACATGTCTGATGCTTTACATTGCAGAAAAGATTGCAATGACCAACTACTCACAAATAGTTAATTTTCACTACTCTTTATTTAAAAAAAGATCTAAAATCATATGGATACAAGATGGTGATAAAAATACAATTTTCTTTCACAAATCTGTGTTTGATTTGTTACCATTGAAAGCAATAAACCTTTGATTCAAACTGAAAGTCAATTCATCTCTGAAGCTACCTGTTACTTCCAATCCTTACTAAGCTCTCCCTCACCTACTTGCTCCTCTGTAGAACTTATTGAGGAAATATTTTAACAAAAGTTATCTGCTCATGAAGTAAAAGCTTTGGCATCTCCTATTATTAAATCTGAGATTGAAAATTCTTTAAGATCTCTAGCTCTTTACAAACCTCTAGGACTAGATGGTTTTAACATATACTTCTTCATAAAAAATTGGTCTATCTTAGGCAATATGGTCTCTAAATTAATTATAGATTTCTTTAACAATCGCAAACTTCTTAAAGTCATAAATAGCACCTTCAATATATTAATCTCTAAAAGGAAATAGCACAAGACTTTAAGATATTATATACATATCTCTTGTTATAACTCCATCTACAAAGTCATTTCTAAAGTGATCGCTCTAAGGTTAAAGCCTGTACTTACTATCCTTGTGGATCCAATTTAATCAGCTTACATTATTTAAAGACAAATTGGTGATAATATGGCACTTGCTCAGGAGTTCTTTAAGCACTACACCAGGAAGAACAATTACAAAAATTGTGTACTCAAAATAGATTTTGAGAAAGCTTATAACATGGATGACTGGAACTTCATCCTCAATGTCTTGAAAGCTTTTGGCTTCCTTGAAATTTTTACACAATGGATCCATCATTGTATTACAACTATAACTTACAGAATCTTAGTGAATGGAGAGTCCACCAAGCACGTCAAAGCTACTATAGGCATAAGACAAAGGGCCCCCTATCTCCCCATACTTATTCTATATAGTCTCTAAAGTTTTATGTAGATTACTTAAAAGAAATGCTACCAGGAAAGGAGTATTAAAATTTAAAAAGCTTGGTTTTTCAGTCTCAGCTTTGCTAATAACATTTTTCTTTTCTTCAAAGTTAACAATCTCTCTATCACCTCTATCATAAAAGCTTTCAAAGTTTTCAATAGAAAGTCAGGCCTTGCTATCAAAAAGGATAAGTCCAGGTGGTTTATCTCAATAAGTGCGACATAATTAGCTGTTATATTGTCACTAATCATTAGATTCAAGCTAGAGTACCTACCTGTTAAGTATTTTGGAATTCTTATCTCCTTCATTAAGCCTTTGTTTTCAAACTTCAAGGTTGTTCTTGATAAGATAAAGAGCAAGATTGATAATAGGACTTACAAATCTCTATCCCTTGCTACCAGATGGTAACTAATCAAATTTGTGCTCTCTCATTATATTTCCTCAAGCTATTGTCAAGATAATAAAAAAATGTTTTGAAATTTATTATGGTCAACTAGTAGCAACAAAGTTGGAAGCAACATAATAAACTAGTATGATGTGTGCTTATCTAGAAAGCACGGTGGTCTGGGAATTTTACCTATCAAGAGGCTCAATTTTGTTCTCTTAGTCAAACGACTATAAAGACTTATCCATGATCAACAAGCTCTATGGGTTTAATGGGTGCATACATATTATATAAAACATCAAAACCTCTAGGCTGCTAAGATTCCATCAATTGTTTTTTTCCTTGTGAAACTATTTTCGGGCTTAGATGGAGCATTAGGGACTCCTACAAATCCATTATCAAGAATGGTAAGATTATTTCATTATGGTATGATCATTGATCCCATTTTTGGTCCTCTAGATTTTAGTCCTCTGGATTATGTTATTAAAGCCACTCCACTGAAGGCAATTATCCCATCTAATGCCTCATTTGTTGAATGTCAATCAATCAAATACCTCGATAGATTCATTCCTGTAACAAACCTTTCCCAATTCCTCCTCAGATTCACACTAACCAATTCATTTCAAGATTTTATTCTATGGATTCTCACTCCCTCTAGTAGCTACACAAACAAAACATGTTGGGACCTATTTAGCAACCCCTCTTATATTGTAAGTTAGCAAAAGGATAGAATCAGTTCTTATGCAAAAAGCAAATCCCTATTTTAGTGAGAGGCTTAACGGTTTAAGGTGAAACTATTCAACTTAGGACAAGGAGTTCTATGTTATAATTCATACCTTAAATCATTGGAGTTGTTATCTTAAACCAAAGCCTTTTATGTTACACTCAAATCATGAGGCTTTGAGGATATACATAGGCATCAAAAACTAAATATGGGACATGCTAAATGGGTCAAGTTCCTTTAATCATTCACTTTCTCTTCGAAGTATAAGAATGGAAGGTCGAATGCAGTCATTGATGCTTTGTCACAAAGATCCTCTATACTTGGTATTCTTTACTCAAGGCTGATTAGGTTTGAGATTATTAAGGCATATTACAAAAACAACCTAAACCTTACTAATTCATATGCACATTTTCTAAAGGAGTGAATGTAGCATATGTGTTGCAAGACAATTTCTTATCCAAACGAAATCAATTATGCATTACTAAATGCTCATTCTTGGAGTTACTAGTTTGTAAGCCTCATTTGTTAGGTCTTGTGGGACAATCCAAAATCAATAAGACTCCTGAGATTCTTCAAGAACACTTCTATTGGCTAAAGATAATGGGTGACGTACAAGCTATTATTAGTCATTTGTCGATTCCTGCTCAATAATAGGAGGATGTTTTGATATAATTTATCAGGGGATTGCCTCATACTCAGTGGGGTAAGGATGTGATCATAGTTATGGTGGATCAATTCTCGAAGATGGCTCACTTTATTCCATGTCATAATACTGATGATGATTCACCCATTATTGATTGCTCTTCAAAGAAATTGTGCACTTATATAGAGTTTCAAGGTTCATTGTTTCAAATTAGGATTTAAAATTTTTTAGTCACTTTTGGAGAATGTTGTGGAGGTTGCTTGGGATAAAGTTGATGTTTATTACTTCGCACCATCAACGACCTAATAGTTAAATGAAAGTTACCAACCATACTTTAGGTACTCTTTTACATGGCTAAGTGTTGAAAATAACTAAGGATTTGGAAATGAATTTGGTTTATGCATATTTTTCTCATAATAGTTCTCCAAGTACATGACATTCTCTATTTAAGGTTATTTATGGCACTGATACATACCTTCATATTGATTTGGTGATTATTCCAAAAAATAGCTCATGAATCATGATACTAATGCTAAAGTCAAGAAAATGATGAAGCTTCATAAACAAGTTCACATTAAGATTGAGAAGGCAAATGAGTTATATAAGGAGAAAGCCAACAAGCATCTCAAGAAACCAAAGTTCATGCCTAGAGATCTTATGTGGCTTCATCTTGGAAATGAGAGGTTTCCATCCAAGCATAAGAACATGTTGATGCCTCATACATATAGTCCTTTTAGAGTTATTGAGCAAATTAGAAATAGTGCTTACAAGCTTCATCTTTTAGGAGATTATGATGTTTCTTCTACATTCAATGTCAGAGATTTGAGTCCTTACTTCGATGATGATGAGCTTCAAGATTTGAGGACAACTTTTTTTTCGAGGAATGGGAGAACAATGCAATAGCATTGGGCCTAATTGTAAATAATATCCAAAGTTAATATTTGCGAGCAATAGGCTAGATATACCTTATTTTAGGCTTTAATAAGCTAATTTATTTATGATTTTATTAGTTATTTTCTTCATTCCAATAATGGGTTTTCCTAATTAAAGTAGGATTAAGTTTTCTTAATTCCAATAGGCATGTGATTGTTCCTCTAATTAAAATAGGATCAAGCTTTGATATCTTTAAGCCTATATAAAGGGATTATGGGGTGTAATTGTTAGAATATTTCATAATAGAATTTGTGTTATTCAACTTTTAAAAAATTGAATATTTCCTCCTCAAATCTTAATTCTTGGTGATGTTCCTTTGGAGAATTAAGTGGGCTATTCCTTGAACTTGGAGGTTCTCCTTTATAGTTCAAAGATCGATTCTTTATTTTTTAATATCTTTGTCTTTTGTTACATTCTGATTATTCAAAGAGCAAAAACATTGTGCTCTTTAAACAAGATTCTCTCATAATTATGCAAGACCTAATCTTTATTAATTAATAATCACAGCCTCCTTTTGTAGGAACAAGAGTTGAGCATTATCTTTTAAGTAAAAAGGAAATAAGAATGACCTTATCTTCATCAGGTGTTTGTTGGTGGTAGAAGAAGTGCTTGTGACAACTTAACCATCCTAAAGGATCATCTTGGCCATTGAAACAAGGGAAATTCAACTTAGTTTGATTATTACTGCCTTCTTCAATCGAGGTCAATGAGGCTTTAAAAGTGGCCAAATCAGGGGCAAGTTCATCCAGGCAAGCCAAGAATGCTTCTTGAGGTTAGCAGCAAACTCCTTTTGGAATAATTGCAACAATTAGCTGAGTTGTTGTTAAATTACATCTCCCATAACCCTAGGCTCTAATTCCAAGTTGGTACAATCCTAGGATACAGATTGATTTATAAGTCAATTGGAGTTGTGGTTAGTTTTGCTAGGTCTAAAAGCTTCCGAAAATGGAAAAGATCTAATCCTAGCGGCATATTGAACACAACTGATAATAGGCTAAGGCTAAGTGAGGGACTGTTCCTGAGTAAGGTTTGGCAAGTGAAAGATGATCTTCTTCGGCAAGCAATAGTAATAGTCTCACGCTACTCAGAGAGAACCTAAAATCTCTTGAGCTTCAAATTCTCAACAACTTGACTAAATTCTATTGACTTCTTTTTTAACTTGGCCCCCTTTGAATATAAATTGGTGGAATACCCACCATAATAATAGGAAATCATGTGAAAGTGAAAGATAACCTCCAGCAATATAGAAAGAAAAAAACAATTACTAACATTAAAATAGAAACAAAATAAATACTGACATGAAATCAACTTATAAAATAAATACTGACATGAAATCAACTTTCTTTAAAAGAATCTTTAGTAAACACTTAGTATGCTAACAAAGCACAGCATAAAAGTTACAGCTTCCTGTTTGAATGGCACGAAGAGTCAGGAATCATGGCGTTGATTTGTCTCTACAATTGTATTTTGACATTTATCAAAGATTAAGGATAGCTCAAAGGGTTTAAAAATTAAAAGCCCCTAATACAACAATGCAAGATTTGTCTTAACAAATTATCACTTTAAATTGCCATAAATGTTGGGTCATTTTCTTGTTTGCTACTGATATTATCATCTTACATATGACTGTTTCTTGTTATTTAATCATGTTGGCAATCTAACTTCTTTTGAGAAGTACTCTCCCCACACCCGTTACTTCACATCCCTGTGAGTGATGTAAGAGGGTTTTTTTTTTTTATAATATGCTACTGTAGTTTTTGATACATAGTCATCGATGCAATTTTTTAATTGTTTAATATATATGACCTGGAAGGCCTCAATTTAA
>JANKYF010000002.1:46519681-46531957 GCA_029829435.1 Erythroxylum hondense | reverse complement strand
AATTTATTTGTTGAATTGTGTGATAGAAAGAAACAAATACTTAATTAAAATTTAAACGATGTTTTAAATAATTCCGTTAAAAATCTTAATTTTTGTACCAGTCTTCATTTGCATTAATGATGATTAAAAGATGCCGGAGGTACACGACTTGGTGTGCAAAAGTGAAGTTAAACCCCCCATGCTTAACTGATTATCACTTTTATTGCAACCGATTAATCCGCCGGTTTTTTGGATTATAAACATAAACCAGACCAGAAATCATATCGGCTCCGATCCGGTTTTAAAATCATGGCTGAAAACAATATTAGATCCACAATCGGTATCATAGGCCTTTACTCTTTCAGATAGTAAGTAAACTCAAAGCTCGTATTATTACATTATACAGACATCTAAGACACCAAAGATACAACAAATTATCTCATATCTCATTTCTCAATCGGTAAATGGACGTTGAATCCTATCTTGATGATTTTCCGCACAAATAACACTAATCAACACTATTAAACTTACAACTACAGTGTCAGAAATTGCCTGGGTTCTTTGTGCTCGGCTTGTTGTGTAGAGACTGTTACCAAAATACCATAAAAGCCTCAGTATACAGGTAACTGGGAAGCGAAATGGGCACTCATAAGAAGGTTTGTCTAGGCTCCTTTCCTCTTCTGGTCTTTGGCTGACTTGATGTCTTTGGTGAGCATTCTCGGTGCTATGGCCATGGCCATAAGCTCTTGAAAGAGCAGCTTACATGCATAAGGAATATGAACCTACATTTTCATTGAATGGCCTCAATTGCAAAAATATACCTCAATTGCAACTGTATCCAAGGCAATAAGTACTGCAACACCAAAAATAAATGAAGAAAACAAAAGTTAACCTGGACAATGTCGGTTTTGTTCTTGCAACCTCTACATTCAAAAGAATTCTTCTTCAGATTTGCAATAGCTATCAAACCACAGCGCTCACAGACATGAACCCTGTATGCATCACTTTGGTCAAACAGCCTCTCCTTGAGAAAGTGTGCAGCACCATGAGCTATCATGCAATCTCTTTCCATTTCACCAAAGCGGAGGCCTCCATCGCGTGACCGCCCTTCAGCAGGTTGCCTTGTGAGGATCTGCACAGGACCCCTTCCTCGTGAATGTATCTTGTCATCCACCATGTGTTTCAGTCTTTGATAGTACGTAGGCCCAAGGAAAATCATAGCTGTGAGCCGTCGGCCCGTGTGACCATTATACATGGTCTCAAACCCTCGCATTTGATACCCACATTTGTGAAGAGCTTTGCTGATATTATCCACCTAAAGCAACACCAAAAGACAATTAGAAACCAAAAATAATAAGGCGTACTTCTGTACTTGATATTAACTATCAGCAAGGTGCTTGGTAATAACATCGGTTTAATCATTAAAGATTCCCGCAAGATAAACGAAAAGAAACATCCATGATGTTGATATTAAAAATATGGCATGTTATTCCTATGGGCCACAACAAATAAAAATCTCATAAACATATAGTCAGTCTAGTAACTAGTAGAACATCAAAAAAGAGACAATTGAATGATAATTTCAGAACCCAGAAACATTTTACAACTTACAGTGACATCAGTAAATGGAGTTGCATCTCCTTCTTTTCCCATGTGGGCGGCAACCTTCCCCATAATACATTCAATAAGCTGGCCAATAGTCATTCGAGAAGGAATAGCATGTGGATTTACAATGATATCAGGAGTAATGCCTTCCATAGTCCAGGGCATGTCTTCTTGAGTGTAAGTCATGCCTACAGTTCCCTTTTGACCATGCCTACTGCTGAATTTATCTCCAATCTGCGGGATCCGAACAGATCTTACTCTGACTTTCACAAACCTTAACCCATCCGCATTGGTTGTCAGCAGAACCTACAAGGGCCCAAATTGTAAGGAAAAGAAGATATGTTCCCAGAAACTCCAATAATTAGTCATGATTTTATTTTTTCTCTCTCACACACAAGTAGAACAGGGTTTATCTGATACTGTTGTAATATCACTAGTGAATATCACAACCGATGAGCTCTGGTCAATAATTGTCAGAAAGGCAAACTCAATGCAAGCCATCTTACTTGATCCACTATCCCTGTTTCACTGTGACGTAAGCTTATGCTATGGTCACGCCTTGTATACCGTGCAGCCTGACCCTGAGCTTCTTCCTGAGCAATAGGAGTGGTCTTTCCAATGATAACATCTTCACCTGATACTCTTGTACCCTAACAATATGAAATGTACTTTCAGAATGTACCACCAATGTTGATTTATAATGCTGACCCAAGAAAAATAGAAGAAAAAGAAAGAAGGTGATCAAAACAAAGTGGATATACTGACAGGAGGTGCAAGACCATCATCATCCAGTTTATCATAAGAGCCATGACGCATGCCCTGTAAAACAAGTTCAGAGTTGAATGCTTAACATTTACTAAGGTAACAAACATAAACCAAATCGATACAAGTTATCACCATAGTATTAGCCCTGTCTGGACGCCCAAAATCCTCCTTGACAAGTGTACCCATCTTTTTCTCCTCATCCCTGTAAAAGTTGCAAGGATTGTTATTATATTGATGAAAACGGAGTGTGGCATGGACCAAAACAGCATCATGCTCACCTGTATGAACGAAAGAAAAGAGACCTAAAGAACCCTCTATCAATGGATGATTGGTTCATAATGACAGAATCTTCTTGGTTGTACCCAGAGTAGCATGCAATAGCAACAATAGCATTCTGAGGCAAAAATGAAGAGCAACAGAGAAATTACAAATGTTATTTTAAAAGTAAAACCAAAAAAGATATTGAAGATGAAGTAGTTACAATGCCAGCAGGAAGCTGCCTAAAGTGAAGGTGCTCCATGGCTCTTGTGGTAACAAGAGGTTTTTGGGGATAGTAAAGAACATAAGCCAGTGTATCCTGTATAAAACAATTAAATTGAAGTAAGAAGTTGCACAAAATGAAGATCAGAGCACAATAGAGCTAAGTGTCAGAAACAGACCATTCGGAATTGGTAGTTGGTAACGTATATTCCCATGGCTTGCTTTCCCATAGCTGATTGATATGTGTTACGAGGGGACTACATAAACCAATGACAAAGAAGTTGAATTCAATGAAAGCAAATAAAACAAGAAGCAAAACTCCTGAAAATAACAAATTTACCTGGTTGTGATCGGGAAATGGAATAATTGAAGCACAAACACCTAAAATCAATGATGGGTGAATCTCACAGTGTGTATAAGTATCAGAATAGGCTTCCTTCGGATTGACCCTTGCTTGCACCAAATCCTGGAACAAATTTAGCAACCATCTTAATGCCATTTATCACAGCCCACCAATAAAGCTATAAAGGTTGGATTAAATACTATTTCTTACATGAATAGTCATGGATATCATAGTAGTCTCTTCTTCTTCTGTATCAATATACTCGATGAATCCCTTAGCCACAAGATCATGCCAGCCACCATCTTCCGGTGATTCCTAGGAGAAAAGAATGGTCATGATCTCCCATTGGAAACAAAAGGTTGCCAAAAACACAAAAATCTATTGGCTCACCCTCTGCTGCAGAGCAAAAATGTCCTTCTTCTTAATAAGAAGTCTTTGATTCTCCACGATAAATAAAGGCCGACTGCAACGACCATAGTCAGTGTAGATTCGCAACTCCTTTAATCGGATATCTCTAACAACCCCAACTTCAGTATTGACATCAACCTGTGCAGATGAAGATTGATAACATCAGACTTAACCATACGTTTTACAGTACAGAAGGGCCAAAATTTTGTAACATACTCAACTAGTAAGATCTCAATATATAACGGTCAAATGAAAACTGGAATAACCCACTTGAACTCAGTACTTACTAAGTAAATAACTGGAAGTCTTTGTCACTATTAGGTTTCAAAAGCATTTAGCTCTTAGACCTGTGTTTGATACTTCTTTGAGAAATTGAATAACCACCAATTCGTAATTGGTTCAAGGTGCAACAAAATCCAGAATTATAAAAATTTATTGGTGTCTTCCTGATTGATCTTGTTAAATTTAGAAATTAAAGGAAACATAATTCCCATAAGGATGTTTATAGCTCATTAGCAAAGAGCAAAAGTCTTTCTAGTCACAAACCACTCGCATACTTATTTAATTTGTCTCTGTTTAATGGTTTGTTTGACATACAAAACAAGATAGACAACAAACAGCTTAGATCTAAAGTCCACTTTGCAACATAACAGAAAGCAAATGGTTGCAAAAAATGCACACGTGTGAGTCTCATCAAATGAACTTCTATATACTTGCCAAAATCTGAAAAATGTCATAAAATTGGATACTCACGCGTCTCCTCAGCTTTCTCAATGTCTTCACCAACATATCAGGATTACGATGAATACCCACCCAGCAACCGTTCACAAATATCTTTGTAGCTTGGGGAATAACTGCTGGTGATATTTCCTGCAAGTAAAGGGAGATATCAAACCACGTGAGAAAACAAATATCATCACCAGTTTGCTGAAAGTTCCAAGATATGCACCTCAAAATTCTCAGTACCCCATTCTTCCAAGAACTCCAAAATGGGATATGCTGCTGAGCCAACAGTTATATAGACCATTAATGCAAGATTTTTCACCAGTCCACATGCCTAATGTTAGACCAAAATGATTCCATTAGATCAAAGAATATTGTCATCATACTTAAAGATGTTAGACAACAAACAAGACAGAATATCTACTTGTCCTTCAGGTGTTTCGGCTGGACACATCATCCCCCATTGTGAATTGTGCAATTGCCTTGGTTTAGCCAACTTCCCTGATTACGAATTGGACAATTATTTAACAGACAACACAATGAAAGAAAAAACTTACGACGGTATCATGCTTAAACATACCTTCACGGCCAATTGGAGAATTTAATCTTCGCAAGTGTGACAAGGTAGAGGCATATGTTAAACGATTTAAGACCTGCAACAGGAAATTTAATAGAGATGAGGGTTACTACCACGGTACTATAATAATAATAATGATGATATTGATTTAAACCTGTGACACTCCAGCTCTAGTCCCAGCTGCATTTGCTTGGCCCCAATTCCCAGTCGCAAGTGAGTATTTAAGGCCACTGGTAATGGTTTTTGCTTTAATGGCAAATTGCAGGTTAACATCCTTCCCATTGTCAACACACTGCCATCCATGGAAAATGTCGATAAACAAAACAACGGAAAAACTAACTCATGCTATTGTAAATTAAAAAAAAAAAGGCTTTTTGGGGCAAATACCTTCTGCACATAAGACCTGACATCCCTAGTTAACTTTCTGAATAACTGTAACCACCATAACAAAAAAGTTAGTCATATAGTTGGTGTAGCAATATCAAGTACTGTCCAATATAGCACAAACCATTCTGAAAAGGCCTCCAAGTAGAGGGCCAGCAAGGTCAAGCCTCTTATTGCCATAATGATCCCTATCATCTTCAGCTCGACGGCCAAGTGCACAAAGAAGAAGTCGGTGAATAATATACCTGATGAGAAAAGAATATGTTAGTGGAAGAAGTATTGTTTCAACATCTAATAGAATCTATACATACCCAAAATAGTAAGCTTTTTTGGTCTCGCAATATTCTCCAACACCAACATGGGGAAGCATTTCCTTTTGAAGAATCTCTTTGGCATACCTAAGATATTGTGCCAAGAAAATCCATGATGAAACCCTGGTAATTAAAAAGTATAAAAATCTTCCAGATCCAGAACATTTTGCCAGAAAGCACATACTTAATCCTCTTCTCTCTAGTTACACCAACAGTTGCTCCACGCTTGCCAATGTAATCTAGTGCAACCTGCAGTAAATTATAAGTTCGTCGGCAAGGATCAATTACTAAGGTAGAAAGAAAGAACACTACATATTAGAGAACAAGACGTGAAGATCATTCTGGGAAAAATTGGGATAAGTTCCATTTATGTAGTCCAACATGCTTACTGAAACCCTGACCTAAATTGAAGGAGCCATTGCAAACACAGAAGTTGAACTAGTCGCTAGCAGACTATCCTCAATTAATATGAATGACAAGAAGGTAAGAATAGAGAAGCTGCAATGTGCATTGAACGTATCCGAAAGGTTGAGCAAAAATAAGTGTCCAATTTAATGATAGAGTATTCTCATCCTACCATAATGTTCATCACCAATAAAACAAATATAAAAGCATCTCCAATCATAATCTACCACAGAAACATAGGTGGCACCTGTTGATTTTGAATAACAAATGCCTCTTCAAGAGAGGGCCGGAGCAACTCCATCATTTGGGTATCAGAAAAGTCATAGCATATGTGCTCTAATATGTCCTTATCAGCAACAAATCCCAAAGCCCGAAACACAATAATAATTGGAATCTCAGTTCGAATATATGGTAGAGTAGCACGAATATACTGTCCTGAAGAACCCTGCAGTAACATAAATCATGTACATGCAGAATGAGATACATATACGGAATAGTATTCATTTCTTCCATGAGAAGATAAGGAGAACTAAACAGAAAGCCCTTATGAAACAGTGGCTCCTATTACCCCTTTGGCACTGGTTCGAGAAAGCATCCGGACAAACATGGTACTAGGTGGCCGGTTCTGAGATTCTGCCATGGAACGAACTTCTGCCACAAAGGCATATTTGTTTGGCTGCCTCTTCTTGAAAACATAGACATGATTGGTACTCATCTTCTCTTGAGCAATTAAAACCTTTTCACTTCCATTTATGATAAAATACCCACCCTGATCATAGGGACACTCCCCAAGTTCTGTTAAATCTTTCTCGGAATTCTGGAATAGCGTGCAATAACTTGACCGAAGCATTATTGGGACCTGTAAATACAAGATAACAATTTCAAAAGAAGCCAGAAAGCAGTACAATCATAAGTTTCCAGTGAAAGATTCATATCACACCTTCCCTATAAAAACTTTGGTGAAATCCTGGGTTTCAGTGATTTCTTCACCATCATGACCTTTCCTTATAACCCTCTTGGTAACATCAACATACAAAGGAGCTGAGTATGTTAGGTTCCTCAACCTTGAAGCTTTAGGGAACAAAGTAGCATTTTCTCCATCAGACTCCGTCATCATTGGTTTACTCAAGTAAATCTGACCAAAGGTGATCTTATAGACAGTCTGCAGGTGAAGACAATTGCGTCAACTATTAGCAGCTAACCACAAAAAGTACAATTAAATCCAACTATCTAGTCATTAATCAAAGCAAAATTCTATCATTGGATTCCAGTTCTCCGGCCACAAATGAGCTTGAACGTCAAAAGCCAACTACTAGAGAAGTACTTAAACCATATTGGAAACTACCAGGAGCAAAATTAATTAGAACGTTACGAATCAACTATAAAATCCATGGTATTCCAGTTCGCGCAAACGCCAAATTCCATTTTCACGGGCAACACTGAAGAATCTCCAAATCTCAGTGTCTAGAAAACGAAAAAAATTTAATCCGTAAAAGGAAGCTGTATAGTACCTCGGCAACATCAGACTGGTGACCCGGATTGTGTTGACTCTCGGGTCGAATCTCGATGTCAGCCGATTCGTCGACGATTTCCTGCATTGTGTTTTGGATGAACTCGTCGAAGGAATCAAGCTGTTGTCGCACCAAACCCTTCTCTTCGAAGTAGGCGGAGATGACAGCCCAAGCATCCTCCTGTGTAATATCCTCCTCACCGTCTTCCTCCTCATCGTTCATATTCTGATCATACTCCTGATCGTCCTCCATTGAAATGAACTCAAATTCAACTATGAATACTTTACAATACGAATCCTAGGGTTCGGCTTCACGCTGGATTTTTTTTTTTCCAGATGCGAATAATTTGAAATTGGGAACGAAGTTGAAGCTTGAATTGTATTGAATTAGGGTTTTAGTTCAAAATTCAGATAATTTAACAGCGCCCAGTGAGTCTGAACCCTAGAAAGGTATTCGAGTTCTAGCAAGTTACACAGTTCGGCTATTGGCCAAGAATTAGGACTCGGGTGTCGTTACAGGCCTTTAATTGCTACGAAAGTGGCTAGTTGACCTTTTTGCATTTTATAGGCTGCTATTTTCTTATTTCCTTTTTTTTTCTTTTTCAAATTTATACCCTATGGTCATTTATTAAAAAGGTGTAGATTAATTTTAGGGATGGTTATTTTGATCTCACCCGAGCCACGGGCGGGCCATGAATCAAAAGTGGTTGACTGACCTGGGCTTGCTTGTGGCCCGATCATACTCAAAGTGATGTCGTTTTTTTACATTAAAAAAATATAAGATAGGTCAAGTTAGTTCGGCTTGCACAAGTTGTCGTTTTTTTACATTTTTTAAAAAATATATAAGATGAGACGGGTTGGCCCAGCCTGCACGAGTTGACCTATTTTGACCTATCGGGCCACAAATCACCCTTAATTAATTTATCAAATTAATTGGAATTCAATAATCGAGTGGCTAAATGAGTGATGTATAAGCTTGATAATATATTAGATCCGATCCAAAGCTTATAAATTTTAATAGGTTTAAACATGTCTTGAAACATAACCATAATTCAAGTTCAGACTGATTTTTAGCAGGTTGGGCCTGAGTTAGAGCTAATTTGAATGTCTTGATTCAAATCCCATTTTTTAATTAAGTTTGAATTTAACTTAAATTTGGTCAAATTGGACTTTGTTTATTGACTTTGGATTGCGTCAATCAAAGTTCAGACCTTTTTACCAAACTTAGAAATATATAAACCTTTAATGAGTTTTTGTCAAAGTTATAAAATTTGTTTAGTATTAATAAAAAAAATGGTATGAAGAGTGATGTGACAAAAGTATAGAACCTGAAACTTAAATGGTTGTAAATAAAAAAAAGGAAGACATTGGAATATATTTCTTTTACATCATTTTCACAAAAATTGAAACATTTAATTATCAGGCAAGTTATCAGTGATGCAACAGAAGAATTTAGAAAGTATTGAAATCTCATCTCCTAAATCTGGTTTAATGCTTCATCTTTAAGCAAAATTAATGGATTTTTTTTTAATTTTGATGTACCTTACATTCTTTATGAAAAGAAAGGAAAAGAATTAATTCCAATGGCACTTGTTTGTACCAAGAATTTTGTATAAAGACAATTGAAATTCGTTTGTCCTATAATGACATTACCATGATGACCTTACATTGATGATAGGTATAATAAACTCATGTATGAATAATTAGACAAACTTTATTTTGATATGACATTATTGTTTTCTTTTTTAATATATTTCTACACTCATTTTTATAACTAAATTGAAGTTCAAGTACTCCTCGCATTTCAACCTCTTTATAAAGATTCGATAACTTAACTTAGGTTTACATAAATTTGGTTCCTAATATAAGAAACCAAATTATATGCTTGTATCTTGAAAAATAATTGCAAGATGGGCAAATCACTAGGTTCACAAATATTTAGCTAAGATTAAAAGTGATATGCAACTATACAAAAAAAGTCATAGTGTCAAATGGAAGATAAAAAATTTACTTGAAGAATATAAGTATGAAAAAGAAAGAAGAATGATAATTAAATACGAAATTGGTAGTAATAGTTCATTTGACAGTAATGATGATACAATTAACAATACTAAAGGTAGTATCCTAACTCGAGAATAATGGGTTGATGCAATGATAAGTAATGGGAGGAAGAGAAGAACATAATAGCCTAACATTTTTGCCACATGAATAAATTACAAGGCTCAACCTTCTCTATAGTGCATTACAATCCAAAACAGATCATAATTCAAAAAAATGACAAAAGTTAGATGGTGGTATGGTGCATATATGTCATTTAATGTTGTCCAATCTTACTATTATTAGTACTTGATGGAAGTTATTGCTTCTAATGATCTACGATTTAAAATTCTTTCAATTGATGAATATAGCAGTAATCTTTTGAGAAACCCTATTGAGTGAAAAAAAGACTTGCATAACTTATGGATGTTCAAGCTTATGTGGTGGTTGGATAACCGGGAGATATAACCCATTATAAATTTTTATTTTTCTTCTATAATGAGGATAATATCTTTGAAGTCAATTAGTATATTGAGTCTTCTAAGACATGTTAATACTCTACTAGGAATTTTTATGGTATAAATGACATTGGCACTGACAATGATGTTTATAAAGTAGCTAGGTAAAAGTTTAGAAAATAAGTATAATTCTTTTCATTAGACTCCTTATACTGTACATTTTATTATAAGATTTATAACCGATTTTCGTATCACTTTACCATTTCATTCAAATGAAGAAAGAACTTAGGCAAATATCTATAAGTGATAAATGAGTTGTATCTTAGCATGTCAGGTTTACTCCTATAATTGAGATTTCTAGAATTATTGATAAGTAGTATTTTAGTCATTTTTAGTCTTATATTTAATGCATTCTTTTTGTTTATTTGAGAATTTTTATTTATTTTGGTAATTAAGTTGCTTATATTTTGTTTTAGGTATTTTTTTCACTCACTTTGAGCAAAAAGGAATGAGTTTAGACAAGTTTGGAGCAATTTGCAGCTGTTTTGATTTGGAATAATCTAAGGAATGTTGGAATGTCATAAAGTAAACTTTGATATATTTTGAAATTTAGTGAAGAATAAAGGATGAAAAACACTCTCTCTGTTTGGAACGATCTAAAGAAATCTCAAAATTCTATGTATCATATTGATGAAATTCATCTCCCTTAACATAGGGTTACATACCATTCATACTTCAATTGAATAACTAACTATTAATACTACATTGTTTGTAACTCTAAGATACTAATATTACTTAAGCTATAACACTAACATGCTATTTCAATTAGAACTTTAACTTCTAGATTTACTTAAATCAAGAAACTAGTTCATTCCCATTTATATTACCATTTCTCTATATGAACCAACCGCCCCCTAAGTATAATAAGATCAATATAATTATGAGTCTTAGATAAAGATAAGCCTTTTCTTATCTCACCTTATTTAAAAATTTGATCTCTAAGAATGTGGGATCTCATGATTTAAATTTAGTTTCCCTTTCATTATCTTATTCACATATGAACACATACCTTTTGAGTATTTAGAATATCTAACATAGATACTTTTTTCTCTCTTAAGCCTAACTTTTCCATATTTATAAGAGAATTATGAATATGTGTTGGAAAAATAATAAGATTAATCATTATCATATGCATGGCAACATATTAATACTTCAACAACAAGCTTAATAGGGAAAGAAAAAGCTACCTTATTGTAATCTTAATTATCTTCTAAAGCAAACAAAATATATAGAAAGCTATCAGAAATTAGTAGACAAAGGAACCTAAAACCTAACCTTGACACATTATCTTTATCAAAATAAGTGACCATGCGATCACTTTATGACAACATAAATGATATCTCTATATTTTTTATGACAACATAAATGATATTTCTATATTTTAACATTCCATATAACAATACAATATTTTATAGAAGAAAACTTAATGTAACCCTTTACTATTATTGACTTAAAACCTAATTTTGTCCCACCAGATCCACAGAGTACCATGATTGATCAAGTATATGTAGAAAACATTTTCATAAGATCAATTAACTAGATATTTGAAGACATATCAAGAGTGAATATAAACTTAGTTTTGACAAGTATGCTATTTATACCCATCAACCAATTCTAAAGTTTTGACAGAAGAAAAAAGGAAAGCTCTTGATATCATTAAATTTAGTCTTGCATATCAAATATAATTAACCTCTACCAACATTCATAAATCATAATACATCATTCATGTACCTACAACATTCAAAAATTCAAAAATCAAAAGAGGAGGAATTATGAAACTAGGTAGGGATACGAGAATCATATATCTTAGAGCAATTAATGATTAAGTCATTTTTTGATGTATGCTAGGTTATCAACTTTAGAGGAAATAAAATAATGGTAAACAAAAATGAGTAAAGCATGTTAAAGAGAATGAATGGCGGTTTGGGGAATGGTTGAGGCTATAAAGAAAACCCGAGGTAAGAGTGAGTGTAGTTCCTTAAATAAATGGAGTGATAGAATCCAAACTTATTTTGGTAAGAAAGGAAAATATGGGAAAATGGGAGTTAAATTTGTAACATCCCGTTACTGTTAGCAAGGGTATTTCGGTAAATTGGGACAGACTGATAGGTTTCATTGCATTCACAGATTGAGCATGTTACTGGCCTCTAATTTTAGAGGAACAGGTTTATTGCATATGCATTTATTCATAGGTACATGCATTCATGGTTTTTCGGTATTTTAATTGTGAG
>JANKYF010000002.1:46415729-46427032 GCA_029829435.1 Erythroxylum hondense | reverse complement strand
TGTAGGAGCACTGCCTGCTGTCAGCATTGCATTTTCTTTATTTTTTTTTTAAATCAATCCCACCTCCAAATGGCGACCACAAATGGCTATCTGATCACGAGTCACCACCGCTTTTGTCCACAATCAATCCGCAACCATACAATGTGGTTATATAAGCAGACAACCACAAGCTTTTCAACTACCTCAGCAACGAGATGTTTTCTCTTGACTTCAAGGTCTCTCTTTCTTCTAGCTTAACTTCCATATCTTCTTCACAAAGACCTGCTAAGCTATCAAGAGCAGTCAGAAACAAGTTCCAATGCGCAAATTCTAGCCCGGACGTGCCTTTGGCAACTGGTAAATTCGTTTCTCATATCGTTTCTCCATTTGCAATCTTTTTTTTTTCCCCTTATTTGAAGGTAAACTTGAATGCTTGTTCAGATTCGAAGCCGTTTAGAAAGTGACAATTGACCCTTTAATAGGAGATAAGAGATTGGTGAAAGTGATTTAATTTGGTCGCATATGGCTTGTCCAAAAGATGTAAAGGATTACAGTAATTTCTCCAGAAGAAATACTTTGCTATCATCTAACATTTGAACGTGGATTTATGACAGAAAAGCTTATAAATGATACTTCTGTAACTGGTGGTGCATATGATTTTGAAAGAGCAACATTGTCACTTCTTACTGAGAAGTTGTTATCGTCAACAAAGAAGGTGACGCTAATAAGGCATGGTCTAAGCTCTTGGAATGAAGAGGGCAGAGTTCAGGTTTGTACCGTCTCGGATGTATAAAGCATAAATCTTGATTGGCAAATCGATGAAAGTAATGTTGTAACTCAGGTTTCTGCTGCCTCCTCACACATCTGGATTTCTGCAGAAAAGGCTGCTCCGATAGATAAACTCCGTGATTTGGAAACTAAGATTAATATCTTTGTGTGTGTTCATTAGCGTTCTATTTCTCTAATCCTTCTCAAGTTTAAGCTTACTGTAATGTGGCTTGCAGACATAGAAAAGCAAGTCACTCTATTGTTGTATGTTGTCATGTAATTTGCCAATCATAAATACGTGGCTCTTGAGGGGAGCTTTTGTTAAGTGGTTTGGACTTGGTATGGAGTCCATTGGATTGACAATGTATTAAACATCCTTAGAAATTAGGTAATGCAAGCGATAGTTGCCACTAACTTGAATGTCCATATCCATGTGCAGGGAAGCTCAAACTTATCCATCTTGACTGAGACTGGAGTAAAGCAAGCTGAGAGGTGTAGAAGGGCTTTAGCAAACATCCACTTTGATCAATGCTTTTCAAGTCCAATATCTCGTGCCAAGGTTTGCCTACAAGAACATTGTGCTAAATTTAGTTTTTTTATCAAGTAACATAAATATGTTTCCACTGCAGTCCACTGCAGAAGTCATATGGGAAGGGAGAGAACAGCCATTGGTTTTCCTTGATTCACTGAAGGAGGCGCATTTGTATTATCTTGAAGGCATGAAAAATGGTCCGTCCCTTTTTGTTGCATTTGTTTGCTTGCTTACAGAGCTTGAGAATTCAACTTTGTCTTGAATTGTTTTTTGAACGTCAAAGGATTTTGTATGTGTAAATGTAACTAGTCAATTTACATTTAATTATTTCCTATGACAACTCCTTTGCAAAGGTGAACTTCAATTGTGAAGAGTTAGTCTCTACATGGCATGAAACTTGTTGAAATTAGTTAACTATCGGCCTTTAAGTCTAAATCACATTCAGCATTTGGAGGCAGTGGACGCTAAGGAGAAATATCCAAAGGAGTACACAACATGGAGAGAAGACCCTGCTTATTTTAATGTGAATGGTATCTACCCTGTGCGAAAACTATGGGGGACAGCTAGAGAAGCTTGGAATGAGATTTTGCTTTCACCTGTTAGTTCTTTCCTCTCTCTAGTTACAGCTGTGCTTGAATGATAATTTGACTTACATGAGAATCTTGCATACTCTTCAGGGGGGGAATTTTCTGGTTATCACTCACAAATCAATCTTAAGGGCACTTATCTGTACAGCCTTGGGGCTAGGCCCAGAGAGGTATGAGATGATCTTTTGTTCCCTAGAGTAAGGTTACCTTGTAACTTAGCACTTTCTTTTTCTTTTATCCTTGTTAGATGTTTTGTATTTTGACAAACTGAAAACAAATTCAACACTAAATCATAAAGAACAGTATCCACCAACCACAGTAAGTGTGAAGCTATTTATCACAAAGAACAGGATCCAGTAACCATCTAAGAACAGTATGAACCCATGTATGACAAAGAACAATATCCACCAAAGATCATGTGATCTTACTGCATAAAGACTTATAGTGAACAGCTAGAAGGTGAGTTGCATTGTTACAAGAGCGGGGAACCCATGTAAAACTGATTTTTCTGTCAGAATCAAGTTCTCCTCTAATATAGCTTCAATTATGCAACCATACTGAGCAAAATAATCAGCGAATTAATATAAGTTGCAGAAAGCCTTTTGACACAGACCTCTTTCAAACCAATTGCTTTGACAAGACGAACTCTACCTAAATATCATTCTTAGATACTTGAATACATTAGTTTAGAACGTATAAACCAGTTTTATGAGCATGGAATTTGTGTAGCCTAATATTATTTTGTATAGATGGTTTGTCAAGTGCATTCTTTTCCTTCTATACATTGCTTAGCATTTAGTTGGTTCAGGTTCCGGGCGACTGATGTGAATAATGGTGGCATCTGTATATTCAATGTTAACAAAAAAGGAGAAGCCATGCTTCAAGCCTTGAACATGACTGCACATATGTACGGTGATCATGTCTATTTTTACTAAAATTTCTTCAAGACTCAGAATTTTCAAAAAGAAGGCTGACAACCAGACCATGGAAAGCAATCATGCCGCGCTGATGAGCTGAGGAAGAACGGAAACCCTGGATTACATCTTGTTTATGCTTTGTTCCTGATACTAAGTTGAAAATCTCAATCCTCAATTAGATACATCGGATGTAATAATTTCATATTATGGATTAAAAGAGTCGAAATATGTTGAGTGAATGGGATTATCTTCCCTCTACATTACTGCCTTAATTTATAGCAGAATTACATCAGTATATACAACCAGGACTCTTGTATACAAAACAAAAATTTGTTACAATAAAAAAAATCCAAAATGGAGAAGGAAACATGTATACAAAACAAAAATTTGTTACAGTCTGTACGACAAACCCAAAACAAATAAATAAGAAGCAATATTAGGAACTCAAAGATTTGATACTTGAAGATATCTTAATACTCTCCCACAAACTTGACGGGGAGAACTTGAGTATGTCAAGTTTGGAGCGAAGAGTAATAAACCACTTTGAAGTGAGAGCCTTTGTGAGAATATCAACATATTAGTTACTGGACGTCACATAATTAACGAAAAGATCATAAGGCTCTATTTTTTTCCAAATAAAATGATAGTCAATTTGGATATGGTTGGATCGTTTGTGGAACACCAGGTTCATAGTCATAAATCGAGCACTAAGATTATCACAATACAACATAAGTGAATGACGTAATGTTATATGAAGTTCAAGTAATAGTTGTTGTACTTAAACAATTTCTGCAGTAGCTAAGGTTAGAGCTCGATTTTCAGCTTCAGTGCTTGAACGGATTATGCTTTTTGGATGATCAACTGATCAAGTTGCTATTAAAATAAACACAATAACCCTCTGTTGAACGACGAGTATTAGAGTCCCCAGCCCAACCTGCATCAGAAAAAGCCACAAGACATGAGTTATTAGTAGGACAAAAGAATAACCCATAATGCAACGTTTCTTTTAGGTAGCAAAGAATACGCTTGACAACTTGCCAGTGATTGATGGTAACCTTACTCAGAAATTGACATGCTCTATTAACAACATATGAAATGTCAAGACAGGTTATTGTTGTATATTGGAGAGTGTCGATGACACTTTTGTATAGACCAGGATCAATCATTGTAAGTTGAGAACCACTTTCTGTTGGAGAAGAGACAGGCTTAGCATTATCCATCTTAGTCCGCCAGAGCAGATTCATGAGATACTTAGATTGAGATAGGCAAAGACCACCAAAAAAATGTTGAACCTCAACACCAAGAAAATAGTAAAGCTCTCCCAAATCCTTTAGTGAGAAGGCTGCATGTAGGTTATGAATAAGGCATTTGTGTAGGTTAGTGGTGGTCCATTCTGTTATGTCACGCATGTTGACCATATTAAAGGCATCTTTCACCTGTCCGCTAGTAGTATGGAGCTCCTTCATGAACTCCCTCATGATTACGAACGACGCAAAACTATTATGTAGCTTGTGTGTTTATGATGTGTTGACAAGTTTGATGCATACATGATTTAAGTTATTTATGAATTGATTGACAAGTTGAGATTTTGGGAATTATGTGTTTTATGGATTCAATGCAAGATTGACTATGGAAATGAATATTTTCAATGGTTTTGCTTGTTTCTCGGTTATAAGCTTTTTACCCACGAACTTTTAAGCTCATCCATATTCTGTCCACATCTTCAAGTGATGAGCAAGAGATCGGGTGAACGAGAGGCAAGGCATCACTCCAAATTTGTATTTTTTGTATTTTGAGTTAGTTTTCGGGAAGCACAATGCTTTAGTTGCATTTCAAGTATACTTTATATTTTTGGGTTATAAGATAAATGTTATATTGTGGCTTGAAATGCTTATTAAAGCTTTGTAAAACTCTTATCTTTTGATATTAATGAAATATATTTTGGGTTTGCTTATGATTTTTCATGTTTTCGCAATTCATTCTCAAGAGACTAAGGATTTGAAGAAGTTTCTTTTGTGTATGTTTATATACATCTTTTGGTTGAGTTATAGATGTGATTTTGGAAGTGTATGTTCAAAAATTGGTGTTTGATAGTCGGGTTTAGGTATCTGGGTTTGAAAGTGTTGCCGCAACGAAGCCAAACTTGGATCCGGCAAACCTTTCTCAAAGTGTATTTTTGTGTGGTTCTTGATAACTTTGCCGCGGCGAAGCCAAAAATTTGGTCACAGCATATTTTACTCGAAAGGTTTTAGTTTGAATTTGACAACTTCGCCACGGCATATTTGTCCCGAAAGATCAGTTCGCTCGATTTTGAGCCTTCACCGCGATGAAGTCAAAACATTGTTCGCAATGTATGACCCCGAAGGGTTCTTTGTTTTGACCCTGAGACTTCGCCGCGACGAAGCTAAATGTTGGTCGCAGTGAACTTGTCCAGAAAGATCCTTGGAAATACTTCCACAATTTCGCCGTGGCGAACCCGCCATTACTGGCTGTGAAGTTTTCATTTCAAATTGAATGTTTTCAATTCCCTCTCGCATGACCTTTATGTGACCACCTCAAGTGGTCCCCTAGGGATAGGTAACAGGACATGGGGCCAATATCTTATGATATCAAAGAATGAAGATGAACCGATGTTAGCTAATGAGGGTTTTTTGAAATAACTCTACAAGGAAATATGCTCATATTTTATGATTCTGGAGTTGGACTCTAAAAACGGGATCCAACACGAAGTCCGATTCGAAAATATATCTCGATCAGTGTAGACTGGACCCATATCGAGCCTGATGAGAAAACTCGATATGAAAGCTATATATAAAGGTTAAGGTCTCCTATAGTTACTCATATCATTTGTAAGCATAAACATTTTCTAACCCGTTAAAAGGGCTTGCATTTTGAAAAAATTGTAGAAACACATTAACCGCATTTCAGAAAGCTCGTTTGAAGTTATGGAACTGAAATCAGGTGTTTTATGCATTTCTTCGTTTATTACCCTTTTATGTTCGATCCGAGATATGTAACTAAGGTATCGTTACGTATTACACGTGGTATCAATAGTGATGTAATCGAGTGGTTAAAAACGAAGATTTTTTTAATTTTCTCCATAAGATTTTCGGAGAGCTAACTTCTATTTATCGATTTTTTCTTACTTTTTAGTCCATGAAATTGGTATAAATGTGTTTAGTCTTGAGAAACGAAGTGAAAATGAGTTTAGGAATGCAAAAAAGGACAAGCGGCCAACTAGTGAATAGTGGCGTGAATAGTGAGGATGCTTCTGGTGCGTGTGGAGAATTACTAACCGAACGCATGTCAGGCACGTGCATTGCATGTGCCAGCTTTGGTGGGCATGTCTTCACATTGTCACGCATGGGCGACACTCGTCTAACGCGTCTTTGCACTTTGACATGGTGACTGCCTGACACATGCCTCTCGCGAGGAAGCGCAGCTGACGCATCGACTAACACCATACTAATGTAAGCCATACGAAATTACTACTGTAAATAAATTAAAAAAAAACAAAACACAAAAAATTCAGATTTTTTGTAAGGGTGCCCGAGGTGTTTTGGGTCAGTTTTCGGGTCCGGAAAATTTATAAAATAAAAATTTCCATTTTTTGGATTTATTAAGATAGTAATAAATTAAAGTTTAACTCTATAAAAAGAATTAAGACATTCTAATGCTGATTTCGAGTAAATTTTCATGCTTCGTACATCACATAAGAGAGATACTTCAAGTTTTCGTATCTCGAGTCTCATGTTCAGTGTTTGGGATTGCATAATAGTTACTCAAAAAAGGTTTTAACACATTCTGAAGCCATTTTAAGTAAATTTTAGTGCATTGAACTTGCTATAATTGAGATACATAAGGTTCTCGTATCTCAGGTGGTCAGTTCAATGTCTGGTGACCCATGATAGTCGCTCTAATGAGATTTTTCCTTTACAAAAGTCTTAAATGAAAATTTCAAAGAATGTCTTCATCACGAGCGTGTGACAATAATGTCTTAATCACGAGTGTGTGACGATGAGATTATGCATTTGAGTTTTTGCATTTATTGATATTACATTGTCACATACCATATGCATATAAAGAATATGATGTTAACATAAAAGTGTATCTCTTATGTTTGTGGACTTTTTAAGTGCTGATGAGGGTGTAGTCACCACAGTGGCCTTTTGAGTCAGTATTTTGAATTGTTCTGCTCACACTCTAGTCTCATGTTTAGTTATTCTGCCCACAGGTGTTGGCCTTCCATGAGATTTTGAGATGTGCATAAAGACATTGGATAGAGAAAAGTTATTGCTTGAATGATCTATTCACCCATAGGTGATAATGTCGTGAGAGTTGATGGTTTGTACTCAGATCACTTTTATGTGGAGTTCTAGTTGCATATATTATGTATTCAGCCCACAGGAGTTTCATAATATGTGAATAGATTATTAGAAAAGATACTATTTAATGGTTTTGAGTATCACAGTTGTCCTATATTTGTGCTGATTTAAACATTATCACTTTGTAGCCACCTTTTCGGCCAACAATATCAGTGTCACTATTGAAACTTTGACTAGTTTCAATATAAAGAAGTGGACAGAGGATGTATTGAATGATATGGAGATAGTTGAGGTTGATATGGTCATACAGACGGAGAGGCCATCTCTACTTACATCCATGAGCTCGAGTGCTCATAAAGCAGCCTATGAAGCCTAGGATTGATCTAACAGATTATGTCGTATGACCATTAATAGATTCATACCTGACCATTTGCTTAGTAGACTTCTGGACACAGGCATAGCTAAGGAATTTGTTGGAAATGTCTCCCAAAGGTATATGGTCTCACATAATGTTGAGATAAATGCCTTGATGAAAGAATTATTCTTCAAAAGGTATATGGGAGAAGGGGGAGTAATGAAGAATATATCAAGAATGATCCATCTTCACAGTAGACTGAAGATGTTAAACATTCTTCTTCCTTATTTATTCATAGTTCACCAGAATATTAACACAATCCCTCCAGAGTTTAGTAATCTGGTGATGATATGACATATTATTCGGAGGATGAGGAATAGGACTTCAATGCTTTGATTGCCCATAACATTGCTGAGGAGGAGAAACTCAAGCTTACTACTCCTACAGCCCTCGAAGCAACTAAAGGGAAGGCAAAGATAAAGCCCGCTAAGATCAAATGTAGAAAGTTAAAATCTTCTCTACATGTTGATACTGGTCAATCCAATACTGGTAAAGGTCTTAGGGATATAAAAAAGTCAATAGTATGAGGCCTAGAAAGAAAGAAAGAGTGTGACCATTAGGTAACTCATCACCTTATCAATTTATGAATCTAATTTGCGATAGTCGCATTAAGTACTTGGTGATTAGATAGTGGAGTATCTGGTCAAGGTGCTTTCACAATGCAAGGGTTCATATCCAGGATAAAGCCAAATAAAGGAAGGAGTAACTGATGGTTGATGGCAATGAAGAGGCAAAAGTAATATCTATAGGGAATGTATGTACTGAACCTTGCTGCAAGGTTCATTTTGATTTTTACACGACACATTTTATATGTGATCTTTGTATCAATTTGGGACAAAGAAGGTTGACGTTTTGTATTTAATGCTTAAGTTGAACAGTTATTGTTTAATGCAAAACATAATAGTACAACTTTCTTATCATATGGTTTATATAAAATGTGTCTTATCCCAAATTAGATATATGCTTCTTTGTATCTTCCTAAGCAAGTCATGAAAAGAACCCTGATGAATGAAAAGTCATACATAGTGTGGCATAAAAGTTTAAGCCACATTTCCAAAACTGAGGTTGAGAGATTGATTAAGGAAAGCATTCTCTCAATTCTAGATTATGATGATCTGGAAATATGTGTTGATTTTTGCCGGGGTAAGTTGATTAATAAGGAAGAAGGGTCAACTTGTGCTTCTGACTTGTTGAGTCTGATACATATAGATATCAGAAGACCTTATACAGTTGCATTATGCAATTCCAAATGTATTCTGACATTTGTTGATGATTATTCCCTTTATAGTTATGTGTTTTTGCTTAAAGACTGAGGGTTGAGAACTGATTAGGAAAATCCATCAAGATAATCAGATTTGACGGTGGAGGAGAATATCATAGAAAACTTGGTGTTTCAAGACTTAAAAAAATCAACTTGCCAAGTATATGGAATCAATTGGAATAATGAATTAACACTATGCCGGATAGTTCTGAGCAAAATGGTGTGTTACTGAAAGGCATAACCGCTCCTTAAAGGACTTAAAGAAGTCAATGTAGAACATAACTAATCTACCTAATTATTTAAAAGTGTAGAAACTCAGCTTTGCACACATTCGTGTATGGGGCTACCCTACTGAGATATTATAATCCTTATAAAGATAAATTGCATGCTTGTTGTGCTCATTGTTATTTAGTAAGATATCCTGACCATTTTAAAGCTACAGATTTTACTATAGAGAAAGAGGGACCGAAATAGTGGAATCACAAACAACTAAGTTTTTAAAATATGATGTCTATGATGATGATGGGCCCTTTGAATGATAGCAGGGTGGATACTACAGTTATTATGTACTCGTTACTCATATAGTTGGATTCGGTGGATCTACGTCTCTATACTGTGCGTGTACAAGAATAGGAACCCATACCTGTGCATATAGAAGTTTCTGGGGGGTACAAAATCTAATCTAGTTATATAAATCCACTAGAGTGAGATGACCTACTATCTCATCTGATTTCATAGTCTATCAGGTGAACAAGACTATGCTATTAGATATGTTACAGATCCAGTTACTTTTACAGAAGTTGTTTCTAGACCCAATGCAGATTTTTGGTGGGTTACAATGACTAATGAGATGCAAGTCATAAAACATAGTAAGATATGAGAGCTAGTTGATTTGCCTCGGAACTGCAAACCCATTAGTTGTAAACGAAGTTGTAAGACCTAAAGGATTTCAGAGTAAAGTTTCGCAGTTTATGGGCTCGCTCAGTTGCTTGATGGTTCACTCAAGAAGAAATGTTGACTTTAATTTTACTTTTTCTCCCGTATCTTCGTAGGATAAATTTTGAGTAATTATAGCAATTATAGCTCATAATGATATAGAGTTACATCAGATGACTATCAAAATTGTTTTCCTGAGTAAAGACCTTTATGAAGAGGTTTATATGGGATAACCTAAAAAATTTAAGGATCAAGAGGGAACTGACATGGTTTGTGCATTAAGCAAATCAATATATGATTTGTATCAAATCTCCCAAAAGTGATACCTTACATTTGATAAGGTTTGGCCTCTTTCGACTTTATAGAAAATAAAGTTAAAAAGTTGCTTATACTATGAGGTCAGGGGAGCAAAGTTATCGTCCTACTACTGCATGTGGATGATATATTGCTCACGTTAAATTACTTGACCATGTTGTATGAGATTAAGCAACTTTTGGTCAAAAACTTTGACATAAAGGACCTTAGTGTAGCATCTTCTATCCTAGGCATTCAGATTCACTAGGATAGATCTCAACACTCATCAAACCTCTCACAGAGCGCATACATTGAGTATACGTTACAAAGGTTTAATACAATTAACTATAAACATGTTGTAGCATCTTATCTCTCATAGTGAGAGATAGTCTTTGACACAATATCTAAAGAATAAAGTAAATAGAGAGGTTATGAGGAATGTTCCATATTCTAGTACAGTTGATAGCCTGATGTATGCTCGACTATGTACTAGGCAGGACATTGCATTCACCATTTGATTGTTTGGTTAATATCTAGTTAACCCAGGTGTAGACCATTAGAATTCAGTCAAGTGAGTGTTGAGATACTAAAGGGAATTAAGGATCATATATTGACATATAAAAAAGTCAACAGACTAAATCTCGTAGGGAATTCATATTCAGATTTTAGCCATGTGTCCGGATGATCAAAAGTCCACTTAAGATTATAGTTTTAAGTTTGCAGATAGTACAATATCGTGGAAGTGTGTCAAGTAGACACGGGTAACTTCTTTGACTATGCATGCAAAGTGTATGTTATAGGGCTGCTTTATAGACAATTTAACTCAGAAACTTGATTTCTGAGTTGTCTATGGTTGATTCAATGGCTAGACCATTCGGTTGTACTATGATAATCTTGTTGCTATGTTGTTTAATAACAATATGGTCTTAGCATTTTGAGGTCAATTATTTGACTATAAAAGCGTTGATATGAAAAGGTGACATTAACGTTTGGAGCATTTAAAGACTGAGGAAAAATTAGTTGATCCTTTAACTCAAGGACTTTAACCACTTGTGTTTGAAATACAAGTTTATAGTATGGGTGTTTTAAAGTCCTCAGACACTGTTAGTTAGGGGATCATTATGTTTGATCCATGTACATTTTAATGTATTATGACATTATAGTGGTTTATCAATAAAGATAATCATCATTTATTCTCAGTCATATGTGTTATCATACATTGTCATAATACATATAAAAGTCTTAAGATTTATGTTAATGTTGAGCATTTAAAGGTCATTGGACATATA
>JANKYF010000002.1:46384429-46406678 GCA_029829435.1 Erythroxylum hondense | reverse complement strand
GCCGATTTTACCATCCCTAATTTTATGTTTCATATAAATTAACTAACAATTTAATAATTTAATAAAATAATTTTGATCACATTTTTATAATTATTAAAATGACAAATAATATAAAATGTTCTTTCATAATATATGTGTAATATTATTTTGATCTTCTTCTTTTTTTATGAATTCACAATGCCTGAATATTATGTAAATGAAAAATTCAACAACCAATTCCAACCATTTTATAATTCGTTCACAATTCACACAACAGTTAACCAACAACAAAATACAATTGCAATATAGAGCAGAATACACGACCTAAAACACACAAAAGATCCGACAAATTGTAATTAAGTTAATAAGGTTCATGGGTCAAGTCAGGTCGATTTCGTTTGATTCAACCAGATGCAGATGAATATGGATTCTGAAGAATCGAGCAGCGATACCCGACGATAGGCTTTATTTCTGATTAACTTGAATAGCACTGACTTACAGCTGGCAGGTTTGCCCGAGAGGTTAAGGGGGAAGACTTAAGATCTTCTGCACATAAGTGCGCGTGGGTTCGAACCCCACAGCCTGCAAACACAATGTTTTTTAATTTCCAAAAAGATTTACTTTGTTTTTCTATCGATTGGATATTATGAACCAAGTGGCAGTGCATTTCAAATGAAGATAAATTCGATTACAATTTACAAATGGAATCGAGACGGTGCGTTTTCAGGTCTTCCAACGTTACTCCTGCGTGCCAAAGCACCAAGCACTGGTTTGTATCTATCAAGCTCACAAGCTGTCATGGCAAACTTACATGGAAACCAAACACATTCACTCACCAGCCTACCATTACCTTCTTCGCGCAGGCCCACGTCTTAAACCTCTCCAACAAGTCCACGCATACATTATACTCTCTGGCTCTGGTCAAAACCGTTCTCTTCTGACCAAGCTCCTCACTTTGGCTTGCGCTGCCGGCTCAATTGACTACACCCGCCGAATCTTTTTCTCGGTTTCGAACCCTGATTCGTTCCTCTTCAATACCCTGATCAGGACTACCTCCAAGGTTAACTCCCTGACCATTTATTCGCTTTACTTCTATTGTCGCATGCTTCTTTCTAGTGTTTCCCCTTCAAATTATACTTTCACGTCTGTTATTAAGGCTTGTGCCGGTTTATCCGCTTCAAAACATGGTAGAATTGTTCACGGGCAGGTTTTGGTTAGTGGGTATGGGCTGGATGTGTACGTACAGGCTGCTTTGGTGTCTTTTTATGCTAAGTATTGTGATTTGGGGAATGCGAGGAAGGTGTTTGATAAAATGCAGGAGAGAAGTGTCGTTGCTTGGAATTCAATTATTTCGGGGTACGAGCAAAATGGGCTTGCCAAAAAGGCCCTTGGATTGTTTGATAAGATGAGGGAAGCGGGTTTTCAGCCGGATTTAGCTACGTTTGTCAGTGTATTATCGGCGTGTGCTCAGGTGGGAGCAGTTGGTCTGGGGAGTTGGGTCCATGAGCATGTTATTGGGAATGGTTTTGGTTTGAATGTAATGATTGGGACGTCGTTAATTAATATGTATGCAAGGTGTGGCAATGTGAAGAAAGCAAGAGAAGTTTTTGATTCAATGAAAGAAAAGAATGTGGTTGCTTGGACGGCTATGATTTCTGGGTACGGCGTGAATGGTTATGGTGTCCAAGCAGTCGAGTTGTTTCATCAAATGAGACGGAGTCAAGCAATCCCCAACAATGTTACGTTCATTGCTATTTTGTCTGCCTGCGCTCATTCGGGACTAGTAAATGAAGGGCGTCAAGCATTTTCTAGTATGAGAGAATATCACTTGGTGCCAGGAGTAGAGCATCACGTTTGTATGGTGGATATGCTTGGTCGAGCAGGGCTTCTCGATGAAGCATACGAATTCATCAAAGAAACAGTTTCTAAAGAGGCAGCACCGGCTATCTGGACTGCTATGCTTGGGGCTTGCAAAATGCATAAGAATTTTGATCTTGGAGTTGAAGTTGCTGAGCGTCTCATTGCTGTTGAACCAGAAAATCCAGGTCATTATGTGATGCTTTCCAATATATGTGCTTTGGCAGGTAGAATGGATCGAGTAGAGGTGATTAGAAACACTATGATACGAAAACGTTTAAAGAAGCAAGTTGCGTATAGCACAATTGAAATTGATCAAAAGACTTATTTGTTTAGCATGGGTGATAAATGTCACCCTGAGACGAGCAAAATTTATCAGTATTTAGATGAGTTAATGTGGCAGTGTAGAGAAGCAGGTTATGTAGCTGTAGTTGATTCAGTCATGCACGAATTGGAAGAGGAAGAGAGAGAATATGCACTTAGATATCACAGCGAGAAGCTTGCAATAGCATTTGGGTTACTGAAAACCATCTCCGGAACAACCCTTAAAATAGTAAAGAACCTTCGAATGTGTGAAGACTGTCACTCAGCAATCAAGTGCATCTCAGTTGTTACTAACAGAGAAATTGTTGTCCGAGACAAGCTTCGATTTCATCACTTCAGGAATGGTTCATGTTCTTGTCAAGACTATTGGTAACAGATTCCATTCCATCAGCTATTTCACATGATAACAATTTTCATCTTCCAATTCCCTCTATCACACGCTTTGTGTTACCAATATGTGAATTATTTATTTTGTTTATAAAGATAGTCAGAAGTCAGAACTTGCTGACTACACACTGTACATCTTCGATTCAAAACTTTAAGAAAGTCTCCTATTATTTAAGTTCAAGTTCTTTTATGTAGTCAATAACATGCTTCTCTTTTTATATTGTTTTGTTTTGGTTAATTTGGTCATGTCCACAACACATCGAATATGCCCAACTATTTCAAGAGAAGATAAGTATTAATTTAGTTAAAGATCCCCATCCGTGTGAATTTGGTTTATGATTGAATTGGTAAAACTTGTGAGAGTGGTAGATTAAATCTGTGGATCATCATGGCTTTACGTAACTATAGAATGGTTTGATGAAGTTGCCATATATCTTCAACTTTGTTTTGAGGTTTTCCCAACTCTATACCTCTAGTGTAGGTTTGTTTTTCCGAAAGTTAACAGCTTTTGCTCCAATCTCAAGTTTTGCCATACCATTGCATAGGTTAATTCTTTTGAAAATCAACAATCATTGACTTGTATGTGCATCTTAGATATCCTAAATAAACGGACCCTAAATTTGCAGCTCCTAGATTTGACACTTTTGATAACTTGAATGTGCTCAAACAATATCTTACAACTTCAACTGTTTTTCAAATATTGGAACTTTCAATCACACTTTCTTATCTTATGCACATTGGAGTAAGGGAAGGCTTTATTGGAACCGATCTTTTGTTCCCAAATTTCTGTTCCTTCTGTGCCTAAAGTCCTCTCAGCTATTCACTGCAATAAATTTGATAGCTGAGAAGCTTTAGACACAGGAAAAACATGGATTTAGAAACAGAAGAACTAATCCCAGCTTTATTACATCAGCCTTAGGCGTTTTAAGTAACGACGTATAGATGTCAGTAACAACTTAATCTTGTGAAAGCACTTTAAGGGCAGGCTTCTTACGTGATGACTTTGACGTGATCTTGAAAGACCCTTCTCCAACCTCAGCAATTAAATAATGTTGTCTGAAATTACAAACTGACAAAAAAGTGTTACACAACTAAAATTAAAACTTCATGAAAAGTGGTTGTGCCTTTTCTTCCATTATATTTGATGTAATTCCATGCAATGATTTGATGACTTAATCCCAAGAAAATGCCATCACCAATTGGGAATTTTAATTTGTGTCTCCAAATGACAAGTTCCCTTTATTCAAAGGATTTTTTTTGGGAGTAAGCAACATGAGAGAAGAGATACCAACATTTGGAAATGATCTGCAATTTTCACCTACGTAACCATGGGTAGCATGCAAAGTTCAAACTTATCTAACATATAACCAGAAAAAAGATGCTTTTTCCAGAGCGAAAATCAACTATATTCATCAATATGGAAAAGTTGAATCAAACCTTTGTGGTTTATTCATTCACGGTAACAGCATCAGGACAGAAAAGTGGTTTACTGGCAACAAGTAAAAATCCAAGCAATACATGGGCTGTGATGCCCATACCCTCTCCTTCACGTTTATGCAATAACCCACTTGAGCCATCCGCAATCAGTCCTGGGAACCTCTGACAGGAGCACCTTCATAAGTTGAAAAGGATCAAAAGCACCAGAACCAGGGGGAAATAATTAAGAAAATGATTATATACGGAGAATAAAGAACCCTTGTCTTTTCTTCAGTTTACTTTTCTCTCAAACTCTCTTAACAAATCGCAATATATATGCTAACAGGACCAAAAATGCAAAAGATGCATTGGCAACGATCAACATATATATGCTAACAGTTTTATCAATCAAAATGACTTGCAAAAGATTTTGACAAAGCAACGCTACAATTTCAGAATGATAATCCATTGAACTGATTACTAACTCCACACAAATTACACTTCACAGAGTTATGAGAAACACCTTTACCTTAAACCTCATTATATGCCTCCAAAGAAGATATTCCGGATCGAAAAATATAGAATTCTAAGCAGATGCGTCTCCTTACAGTTCCTCACTGCCAACCACAGGTACCATTTCGTATTCAGAAGTCTTCAGGAACCTCCTGGGAACAATACAGCGGCCACCAAGCCACTGCTGCAAGTAAATGAGGACGGCAAACAATAGACCACAAATAGGAATTATAATGTCCCAAGCTGTGGAATAAATATCCTGCTTGTGATTGGGATAAATGTATGAGAAATCAAGGTACCAATATGAACTGTGGGCCCGATAAAGGTCATATGCATGGGGTAGTAAACGGACAATAGTTGTTCCAAAAAAGAAGGTAAAGGTAAGAGTCTTTTCTTTAGAATTCAACAAGAAGTTGAATATTATCTGTGGAAGTAAGAAGCCATCCAGAATCAATCCAGTATAAGATCTAAGTTCTGCCCACTGATAATGCTGTTTATAATTCATATGGCGTAGTCGTAAATATGAACTCCTATGAGAATCCTTCCACTGATATAAAAACCAAGTAATCAATCCACCACCTATGTACAATGCTGAAGACAAGTAAAGAACCCTCCTCTCAGAAGTCCAAAACATTTTGAGGCTCCCATCCCTCTGTCTGGCAGACCATGTAAGTTGAAGAAGACGTAATTCCAAAAGAAATGCTACCATTGTAACCACCCTTACTATCACCTCATTTACTTTGACCCATCCACCAGTCTCAAGAAAAAAATTCTGTCCGCTATGATTTTTTGCAAACAACGCTTCAAAATTTAGAAGAAGAGGTATCATATGACCCAAAGTGAGGACACCAAGCATCATAAAGGAAATAAAGGGTAACACATTTGGATGCTGTTTAACATGATGGAGTTGCATCCCCACAAACAAACAGGCAAGAGTATTTGAGATTAAAACCATTAGAATCTCCATATCCATTCTCCAGATGGATTCTGCTGCTTGGCTTGTATAGATCGACTCGGAGGATATCTCAAGCTGCTCAAAGTGCAGATTGTCTGATTTCTCCCTCATGCTTTTAATGGTTCCCTTAACGTTACCCCTACCCTTTGCATTTAGGGGGGAAAATTGGATGTGGACAAAAATCTCACAGTCCTCTGAATCATCGCTTATTGATTTTTGAACATGTGAAATGGGATGTCGACATCCTATCATACACAGGGTACCAGTCTTGTTATCATATGTCCCTTCAGCTGAAATTTCTACTGATTCATTTGATAAAACCACACCACCCAACTTATATTCAGAACCTGCTGTGAATCTCATCTTGTAGCTTATATTTAGAAGACCACTTTCGCTATTGCTCATTCGATAAGGCTGGTAAAGTTGATCACCAACAAAGAAAGGGGACAAGTAACCCCGTGCTACTTCTCCCTTGACATTTTTCACTGACATATCAAACCTCATGTCTAATGAATAAACATTTGGGTATTTCTTTCCTTTGCCTTTGACAATCTTTTGCCTGGAACAGGATTTACTCACTCTGTCAAGAACAGTATACTTGTATTTCAGATCAGGGTCTCTCAATATCCTATTCCCAGAACCACGAAATGCAATTCTGCTGAAGTAGCCAGTTTCATCTGCAGTTTTATTGCTCCAAAGTTGGCCCACAACTGTACTGCCATTTCTAACGGTCAAGGTTTTGGGGAATCGCAAGCTTAACCTGATTGAGCAATCATCAACATAAGCATTAGCTAATGAGTTCTCATGATTAGAGAGTCGACATGCCACAACACAGAGCCTATTGTTATTATCATCCCAGGTTCCCTCACCAATTAACATTGTGTTGGGATCAAAAGATCTCTCGAAACGAGAAGCTGGACCATGATAATCAGAGATTTGAAAACCTACTAAAAATCGAATAGCATGTTCGTAATCACATCTAATACCTTGAATTTTCATGAACTTAGGCAGAGTTGCAAACTTCTCACCCAAAGGATTGCATTTACTCCCACAATCACTCCCATACTCCAATTCAAAGAAACTAGCATACCTGTACAAATTAGTTAAACAAATACTAGGATCTAACAACATAAAATGTAGATTTTCTTTCTTTCCATCAATACCGTCAATGTCTGTACCACTGCACATAGTCCCATCCCCATTGCCCAACAGAGTATAATTATATTGAGCATAATGAGGTATAGCCAACACCGACACAGGCTCAAAATAACCAAAACTACCTTTAGCACCCAAACTCTCCATAACCCCATAAATCAAACCACTAACATTACCAAAGTTCTTGGGGTAATTAAGCTTCAACACCGCAGTCAAGGAATTCAAAGAACCCAAATTAGGATAACTCGACCCAGATCCCACCATACACAGCTTCCTAGTACTCATCGACCAATACCCATATAAGTCAAAAACAAGTGACCGTGGCCGCACCGGAATCTTGGGTCCCCGGAACCTAATGTTTCTCAAATTGCGACGCCAAGTGACGTTAAACCGAGGAGGAACGTAGAACTTGAGGGAGGCTTGGAGCATAACCAGGTCACCTGAATGAGTAAGCGAAATGGAGTTTCTTTTGGGGTGGAAGGAAATGGATACAGACGAAACGTCGGCAGCAGGGAGAATCTGGGGACCGCCGGTCAGATAAGCATAGTCGAAATGGAGGGCCTTGTCGTGGGCGAGGGAGAGATTGATGGGTGACACAGTTGAGACGGATTGAGGGACGATGTGGTGGCAGTGGGGGGTGTAGTAATTAAGGAAATTGGAGGACGAGATGGTTGGAGGACTGACTGTGGTTGTGGAGACTGTTGGGGTGGCGAGGAGTAGAAGGAGTGTGAGGGAAAGAAGGGATGAGAGGTTTTTGGGGGGGTTTGGGAGGTGAATAGATATCAATTTGATCCTGGGGGATCTGCTTGTTGTTGCCATTGTTGTGGTTGTGGGGAGAATGAGATCCTGCAAACTCCCTCAACTTTTGTTGCAGAATGAAATGTATATAAACTTAATTACTTGTGCAGTGCACGTGTTTTTGACCTTGAGACCAATATCCATCTATCTAATCTGATATTCTGATTCCAATACAAATGAACATAAAATAATAAAGGAGTTATAACTTACACACACCAATCCAAAGTCTTTTATTTCTTATTCATAGTTGGATCAATACATATAGCACATAGGAATAGGACTTACACACACCAATCCAAAGTCTTTTATTTCTTATTCATAGTTGGATCAATACATATAGCACATAGGAATAGGATTATTATTCAGTTGAAACACCACGAAATTTGTTTTAATATGATACACAACAAACTTCAATTTATTTTTGGAGGGGCAGTAGAATGGAAAGGAGGAGTGCAATCTCTTTACTCAGAGAACTGATGGCAATCAATGCCTCTGTCAGAAAATGCCTTGACGAGTTTTGGAAAGAGCTTTTGAAGCATGATTCTGAATCCTGTAGAACTGCACTTCTGATTGACCTGCTCAGTCCCTTGAGATGCAAAAGCTGGTGAAGCTCCTTCCATGTAGGCCTTCCAAGCCAAGAGAATAGCATGTGAGCGTTGCCTCAAGTGTTCATCCACAAGACCTTGAAAATGCTGCATGCAAACAATTCATTTGTAATAATGAAAACTGACATTACACAACACAATTTCCTCCACAACTGCTTATAACTTTACCTTGGGTGGCTGCCCCAGTAAGTAAAGCATAGACTTCCAGGTCACCAGGAAAGCATTTTCATTATAGCTCACAGAGTTCTTCTCACCCTCCGCTTTTCCTAGCTGCTTGTCATAACCAGCCTCATTAAAGTAAGGCTTTTCATTAAGCACAAGTGCCTGGAGAGAAATAAGAACTTGAAGAATACTGGAGCTCTGTGCATCCCATACTTCTGTTCCTGTGCCTGTCCATGTGTTGAGGAGACTCAGGCAAACCTTTCCCGACTCATACAAGTTCGGGTTCAATCGAAGCCCACCAGAGCGATAGTGCACCAACTGCATCACAACATATGAAAACCATTCATATACACTGTACAAGATTCTTACACCTTAATTCTAGTAGAAAAGAATTGAATCAGGGGACAACTTTACAGCAGATAAGGAACCAAAAGGAATATGTTTTAACACCTTAAATTGCCAACAATCAGCAGCTACTTGTTCAGGCACTAACATGAACATGACAAAACTTTGGAAACCTAGATCAAAACAACTTACAGGCGGTTCATGAGGGTACTCTGGCGGAAGATATATATCAAAAAAGAAAAGACCATCATGATAAGGAGTTCCAGGTGCACCAACAATAGCTGCTCTAAGTAGATCCATCCTGTTCTCATAGATGCGGAGATAGATTGATTCTGTTCAAATTATCATAGCTCATATGTATTATAACCAATACAAAAATGGATATTCTATAAAATTGAATTCAATAGTTAAGAGTAACAAGTGCAGACTATTACCAGGTAGATCTTTCTCTAAAATGCTCCACTCTAGTTGAACCTTCTTCAACCAACCTCTCTTAAACTAAGCAAACAAAGGATAAACAAAAATAAAACGATCGTAGTGCCACGTTAGAACCACCATCTTGCAATCTATGCGAATACTGAGTTGGATTTCTTACCTGAGATGCTGACAATCCTTTGCCTGCACCGTCAATGAAATGATGGTCAGAGCAATCATCAACAATGTCAAATTTCCTGAAAAGCTCTTGCTTCGTGTTCGCTGATGAAGAAGGAAATTCTTTATTCTGATAAACAGCATTAACATCCTTGAAACTGGTCTCTTCATATCTCTGCATCTCTGCTGCTACCAAAGGTTGCATTTCTGTGCAGAGATCAAGTGTCTCAGAGGTTTTCTCTTCATTTTTGTTGGACCCACTTTCATCTTTAAAAATCTGTCCAGGTGAAAGTGGAGCAGACAGCAAAGTGGAACCGAAGGATCTCAATATACTTGCTCCAAAACTCATGACCAATCCAAAAGGGGATTGAGGAGAAAACAAGGAACTACATTCATATTTTATGTGCTCTTCACCAGTTCCTTCAGAATTTGACAAATCCTACAAATGAATATGTTTCTGAGTTTCCAGAAATTCAAACAAGCTTCTGAAATACAACATAACATTATACTGATTGAATGAAAAATGAAAATCCAGAGTTTCATTTATGCTTCTCATATTTCCAGCAGGAGCTTTCAGTTGTTAATTTCTTTTCCCAATAGTGTCTAGGCACTTCAAAGATTCTCCCTGATAAACAAGTTTCTAAGCACAAAAATAATCTTTCCTGATGATTGTAAGCCTTATCATTGCCAACTAGAAATTTACAAGGCACTTTTCTCCAAAGTTCATCGCCATGATTGAGTCAACCTTTGACTCACTCATCCAGATTTGGGAAATAAGTAACATGGTTAATCCTTCAGGTTTAATCATTTACAGATCCATGCTTTCAGAAAGTTTAGAGTACGTAAATGAAAGTTCTCGAGAGAATAAGAAAGAGAAAATGGGAAAGATTTTACCTTCCCTTTCAAGCTAGAAATCTGTTTTCCATCATCAACCAACTCTTGGCTGGATTCTTCCACATTTTGTTCAAACAGCAGGGATGTTGTCGTTGAGTCTTCACACTTGTCAATCCTAAAAATATCATCAGGTGCAACCTGTAATGAAATTCAAAACCTATTTCTTACAAGTAAAAATATATCAGATTAATCTTTTAGTCAGAAACTAGTTGATCAATAAGAGAGTTCAAAACCTAAACCAAGAAAACTTGCATGTTTTAAGGTGTTTACTAACATATTCTTCTTAACAATTTCATCATACAAAGATTGCACAAAAACCAGTACCAGCCCATCTGTCTCCCTGCTCCAATTTCCTAGATAAGATTGGCAACTAGGCAAACCTTAGTAAGTAGAAAGATAACAACACCGAGACAATATCTTCACTATATACAGTTTCATCTTTTTCAGGTCATGATTGAATGTTCTACATTATTGTAAAAAGTAACCAACATGGCTTGCCCAAATGGTGCCGTTATAGCGGTTATGTCACCATAACCGTTGGAGGTAAATATTTCCATAGTTAAGGTTTAAATCAATCGACGACAAACATAGGAAAATCATTTAAAAAATTAATCTTGCATTCACCAACTTTGATACTTAAGTACAACAGAATGGAAATAAAACTGACTAAAATTCTAACCTTGGTTGTAAGACCAGAAGCCCATGAAACCTCAACAGAACCATCTTTGAAGCCCGTCACGTAGCCGATGCAGGACAAATGATCATTAGAAGCATAACCAGTGGGACTTTCAGAGCTATTTTCATCTTCAAGAGTTCCTCTTCTTACATGATGCCTATCATCCACATTTTTAAACACTATATCCCCAAAACAGTAGGAGTAGTCTGGGTGCTCAACTATTTCATAGGCACTCACAGTTTCCTCCATCAGCATCCCAGTGGACTTCCATTTTACCTTAACAGTTCGCTCCTTTGAATCCACATAACACACAACACCCCATCTTTGGTTGCTGGACACGTGTAGATCATCACAAGCACTTTTCTCAAGTACAAACTGTCCAGGCCAGAATTCATGAGCATTAACAGCACTTACAGGGAGTAAGGATTGTGAATCTAATTCTAATGAGTAGCCACCATCCTGCCATGCAACATCAACTATGGTCTTTACTTTCACAATAACAAAAATTTCTTGGAAATTGAAGCGAAGTTCTTGTTGACTAAATCCAATCCCTTCCATTTGGCTATTAAGAATTCCAAAGGTCGAAGCATTAGAATGAATCTGCTCCTTCACACATTTACAATCAGCTCCAGGAAGGATGCACGAGTCACCAATCTGCCAATTTTCATGCAAAAAGCATGACAACAAAGTCAGATTCTTAGCATCCTGCATGCAGGGTGGAACAGGCAAGTTTGAATGACATCCAAGCCAATCAACATACACTAAGCCTGCTTTTACTGCTGAAACAGTGCCTACAATCTGATTTTCCTTCCAAGCACCACATAACCATCCAGCTGATTTAGGGGCAGTGGAGAGTCTAACTTGCACTCTCTGGCCTGGATGATATGGGTAAACTGAATCTTCAAGTAAGTTGGGAGCTATAGGCAAGATTTTGTCCTGATCCATTGCAATTACCTCATCCTTTCTCCCATCATCAAATAAAATAGTCAACTTGTCAACAACTTTATTGACCTTTCCAATCCATGGCCCATGTATCACATAATCTCCCACTGAGATTGTGCGGATTTTGAGAATTCTCTGGGAATCTACATTTTTTATGATTTTTCCATGCAAATTTTCCAGATCAACAATCATTTTTACATTTACAACTCTGCCCATCTGTCCAGATGGATCAGTGACAGAGCAAACAAAGTCTCCACGAATAAATTCCCTCTCAAATGACAGGAAATCATCAATTTTTCCTATAGTCTCCTCCAGGCCTGTCAAAATGCTACTAGCCTGCCCACCATAGGAGAAGCCAAGTTCTTCTGTATCCTCACTGCAACCACTGTCACTGGAACTTTCCCAATCAGAGTCACTAGGAAACATATCCATCACCTGAAAGAAAATGTACATTTAGCATAGGAACAACTTATTGAAGAAAAGGTACAACACAATAAGAGCCTCAGATTATTCATTGGCTAGGAAAGGTTCCCACCTTAGGATTAACGAAAAAAGGAATCACTTTTCTTGAAGCAAGTTTTGCTGAGAAGGCTAGCTATTCCAGAACTTGTAGTGGACCAATTGGAAAGGAAACAGCCCAAGTACCTATTTGAATTCAGAAATATATCTAAATTTGGCAATTTGAATTCAAAATGCAGAAAAAGTAGAACTGTTATGTGCGTACAAAGTTAAGTAGGAACACAGCTTACTGCAAAAGTCACACTTGCTTGAACAACACAACGTTCTTCACTAGAACAACAATAAACTTAAACAAACTTCAGTAATTGAGCCCTCTGTCAAATGACCAGACAACAGAAGTGAGACTTGAATGTTTAGATCTCTTAGGCAGAGATCATATGCCAAAGAAGATTTGCCTCGAAGCGATAACAGGGAGCCAAATCAGGACTCGTTTTGCCCGAACGAGATAAGAGTAGTCAACTAAGTACCGCCAATTGCCAAAGGAGATTTGCCCTAAAGGGATAACAGGAGTCGACTTGGACTCCAAATGCCAAAGGAGATTTGCCCAATCAATGGACTGAAGTTTCTGCACACAGAAACTTGAACAGAAGATTGCACCACAGAGATTGTTATCAACGAGCTATAACCCTTGCAAGTTGGAGCAAAGCTTGCTGTTGAAACAAGAGCCAGTGCCAAATAAGATACTGCTTATGCTCCTGATGTGTGGGAATAAATTACAGATACTAGGAACTATCAAGTCTCTTCTTTTGTTTCACTGTCAGGTGCTGTTGCCCAGTCAGAAGAGACTTCGGTAACTTTGCCAAAGGAGATTTGCCCCAAAGAGCTGAATCTTGATGTGGGAATATATTACAAGCTGTGATGTAGAAGATACAGAGGTCCTTTTTTTTTTTTTTTTTACCTAGCAGCCAACTTTTAATGCCAAAGGAGATTTCCCTGTTTGAAGCTACCCTATCTTTCAGGTTGGTCCGGTAGCTGGGGAGATGTCAAAGCACCGCCTATTTGTAGGATGACCGAATCAACCAGAAAAGTATCGTGCAGCTTGATAAGTTCAATCTCATCCATGCACTTGCTGAAGTTTAAAGTAAGAAACCATCAACAGCCATCGTTAGATGCCAAAGTGAGTGGTAATCGATTCAGTTTAACAAATGCATGCAACCTGAAATAAAACCTGATTAATGGTTTTCATAAGAAATAACAGGAAAATATGGAAAACAAATATGCCCAACGTGGGAGGACTGAGATTATGTTTGTGATTGTTGTGACAACATCATCCAACAAATGGAAAAAAAAAAAAAAAAACCATGTAACATTTCTCGAAATTTAGCCATAGAAAAATGGGAAACAAGCAATTTGTACAAGTATTTCTGCTAAAAATTAAGTTTCAAACAGACTACACTTCTTGGTTTGTTTCTTTTTTGCCAATACATACTTGACACACTGCCATGTCCCACTCCCTCACACACAAGAAGACGTTTTTGTGTGGTGGAAAAAGACAAATGAACCGTTATCCACAGCACAAAGAGAATTAGCAGACATTCTTTTGCAGATGAAATTTTCCAGAATCGTTCCGTTCAACACAACTAATTCACAGCAGACCCAAAGAAGCAAATACCTCTTAATCTCTCAAACATTAGGATGGAGCAACAATATTAAGGATAACACAATAACAAATAAAAACCTCAAAAGACATAATCTTCTAACTACACAAATAAACAAAGCTACTATGGTTAAGCTTTGATGTGAACACAGAGTTGATAGAATTATTACGTACATGCAAGAGTTGTGTACAATGAAGAATCGTAGATGGAATATAAAAGTCATAAAAGCGTGCAAAGCTGAGGAAAGAGTCGTACCATTTCTCATTTCTATATACAAGTGAAACCATATAAAGTGTAACCAACAGAAGTCGACCCCGTTCGTTGATGGCAACCAAAACAAAATCCCTCTGTTTTCTCTTGCACTTTCTGGCTCGCTTTCTTAGCCAAGAAAATCAACCCCAGGAATTCAGAGAGGCTAAGTTCCTCCCTGAATCCGCTCCATCACGCCATGAAAAAAGCTGGAGAACATTCCACAATGACCTGTGTCTACCCTTGTGACGTCTCTCTCTCTCTAGAACTGTATACGTCGTGGATTGGTTCTCAGTCCTCACTCTAATCAAATGTGGGAAGTTGCGGGCCTTCGAGGGACTTTCACATCCAATAAGATATAGACACTGGAAAAAAGAAAAAAAGGGATACGCCACGGAATATACCATTGCCAGCCCAGCAGGCAGCAATACCATTTAGTACTGTATAGTATAGTATGGTAAAAACCAGAAGTAAGTCGACAATTGCTCAATTAGACCATAGTGTGGTTGGGAGTAAGATTACAGCTTTAAGACTAAAATAATTTTATCTGCTGAAGCAAGTGCTGAAAAGCAAACGAATCACTAACTTGGTGCTTTTTAGGTATAGTCTTCTTCATTGAAAAGATGTACTCAAATAAGCACTAGCCTACTGTCTATCTAGTTGGAAAGACAGACGCAATGCTAAACTATGGTTGTGAAAATGACTAGTTCCTAACCATCCTTTCCACTTCCAAAATAATATTGTATGTATTTTTGTTGGATTACAGGTGCCAGTTCTTGACGCACCTTGCTCTGTATGTGGCCTGGAAGTGATCCTGTGTTCCTGTGACCCACTTCCTCTACGCACTGTTTCTGAAGATCAGCTTCCTTTCTCTTATTACATGTTCTTACCAAGAAGGAACGAAATTTTAAGCAAGCATTACGAGTTTAAGCAACTTTCGTCCCATTCTCAAAATTAAGGAAATTAAATCATCACAAAGCAAGTGGTATGTACATATATATACACTTGTATGAATAGAATATACTTGAAAATATTAGTATACTTCGATAGTAGGAACAGACATGAAATTATAAATATAGGGCAAAACAAGCTACTCTCCACTAGTATTGAAATGAGTGGTTTTGGCATCTAAACTTATACGGGGAAGGAAGTGGGAGATGCTGCTTTCTTGGACCAGCTTACACACACCAACGAATGTGGAACTGCAAAATCAAAATTCCTTCATATCTTCCACTATAAGCCTAGACCTCACTTCCTTTATTCTTACAACCAACTTCACTTTCTGTTATGCTCATTATGACTCCAAATTTCCCTTTAAAACCAATCAGAATGAAGTCAACTAAACTGTTTGTAAGGGGCAATATGCAAATCTTATATATGTGGATGTGTAGATGGCCAAAACTTATCCATACGTAAATAACTTTACGGAGATATGAAGAGGCATATGTAAATAACTTTTCGGAGATATGAAGAAGACTTTCTTGTAAATGAGTAGGTAGAAATTAAAGGTTTCACATTTTTTATGATATATACCATTAAAAAAAAACCTTGTTGGGTCCATTCTTAAATGGTTAAGACTTAGATCTGTCGCTTTTTCATGTCAAAATATGACTTGACATATTTTTGGGTTAATGATTAAGGGAAAAACTTTATGAAAAGATGTAATAAGATAATCCAAAAAAAGAACGAAAGATAGAATATCATATTTGCAAGTTTCCGAATTAGTTATATTTAGATTAGGCTTGGTATTTTTGCTCGTCGAGTTCGATTTTCTTTTTAGGCTTTACATCGGATTCAATCTAAAACCTATTTACCTGTTTCAACTTAAAGCTCGAACCATCTCTACAATTTTTATGTGAAACGACGATGATTTATACTAGTCAAAACAAAGTCGTTTCATATAATGTTGTTGGTGTGTTGTGTTTATATTGAAATAACGCCGTTTTGGCTAGCATAAAAAATCGACAAACAACGACTCTCTTCTACAGCTATTACTGTAACATAATTGAAAATAAATTAACTAATTGACCTACTCCTCAAACAATCTATTGTGATGCGAAGAGAGCTTCCTTGAATCTCTAAGTCTCCAACATCCAAATACCAAGCCTCCTCAGAACTCCAACAACCAACTTCTAAGCTTCCTCCGACGTCCTCTGACATCCAACCCTCTAATTTATGACTTTGAGGCCCTCGAATGCTCCCCTACATCTGCTCAAGATCCACTAGCTAAATCTTGAAGGAAAATTGATAGTTGTAGATTACATCGTATTTTAGTGGGTACTTTGGTGTGTATTTATTTGTTTATTTGATTATTTAATATGTGTTTAGGTTAGAATTGTGTTAGTTTATTAATATTTGTGTTTTAAGTGTTTTACGAGTTAGAGCATGTTTTTGAGCTTTAGTGTTTTGTATTTGGTGCCTTGATGAGTTTGCTAGTATTTTAGGGCTAATATCGAAGAATGGAGAAGTTTTGAAAAAAAAAAACTCAAATCAAAATAGAGGCCCATGATTGTGGCGAGTAAACCATGATCATGACAGAAGTAGGTGAAAGGAGCCAGGATCATGGGCCTATGATAGAAACACGAATAGACTTCCCAACTTGAATTGTTAAGGACTTTTCGGACCTTTCGAACTCCAAAAAAGCTCTAGGGTTGTCCAAATTAGAAAAGCCTAGAAAAAGCATTATCATAAAACCCTAAAATAGCTTCTACATTCTGCCACTTTTGGAAAAGTCAAGGGAGAGAGAGAAGAGAAGGAGGAAGAAGAAGTGGGTCCTGATGCTACTACTTCTTGGATTAGGTAGTCTCTCAACGCTGTTGCCTTCTTGAATTGTCCGATCCAAGTTCTATTTCCTTTCCATTTCATATTTGTTCATTTAATGTATAAGACTGAAATGGATTGTATGATAATGAGTTTTGAATTGTTGACGATGTTTTAACTCTTCCTTCAAGATTTACTTTGATTTAATGTTGATATAGTCAATTTTGTATTAAATTGATTGGGTGTTGTGATTAACTTCAACTTTTGCATATTTTGGTAACAAACCGAGAGGATGAGCCAAAGAAAAATGATTGGATTGGGTTAACATGAGTTAGATGATTCAAGAGACCACGTAGTTAATCATGTCAGTTTTTGTGCTGAAAAAGATCTCGTGTGAGACTTAGTAGTTTAGTAGAGAGCTTCCGATATCATTTTAATTATGAGTCATTTGTTAATTGAGAGACGTTAAATTTCATAATTTAATTAGGGTTAACGATTTAGGGCGCGGGATTATAACTTGAGATAGAGTAATTCTCCCTACGATAGTCTAGAACAAATACCCCGATAACACATAATTGACTAAATTAGCATTAATGATAAGTAGAATCTCCTCTCTCATAACTTAGTAATTTCTCTTGATTAATTTCTATAGTAACCTTTTGTGTTGCTCAATTTGAATTCTTGTTTTGTGTTAATTTCTTGAGTTGAATTCCTACAACTAAATTCCCATGTTTTATATTCTTGTTTCATTTTTAATTTCATTTTATTAATTTTTGAGCCTTGAATAACTTATTAATTTACCCTCCTCGTGGGATCGACCCTTCAAATACTACAACTCACAACCCGTACACTTGCAGTAATTGAGGGATATAAATTGTAAGACTTGACACCTCGATCAAAAACATAAGGGCCTAATTGCTTCTATTTTTGTTTCTTTTTTTCTTATAAGAAAATGAAATTACAACTTGTTATTCTTAGGTGCAATCATACCCAAGCCTTGGTGGGAGGGTTTTAAATTAAAAATATGAATATGGTCCTGATGAATGACGACATATAATGATTATTCTACAAAAAGTTAAAGACCAGCTAGGAGAGTTCTGACAATAGTGTCTAATCTTTCATTAAAAAAAACTTGTATGAAGTTACAGTTACACAGATCAAATGATTATAGACTAAATAAAGGAAAAGAAGATAGAAAAGAGAAACACTCAGAGGAAAAGACAACACGGGGAGAGAGCGAACACTTACATTTTGTAACACCCCACTCTTGCAGGACGTGTACCCAATATCTTGAATGATATCCGAATACGTACTCCATAAGGGTGGTGTGCTAGAGCAATCATATTCTCTTATAAGGCATTATAAAGAAAGACACAATATTTTAAAACTGAATTCCTCATTTCATTTCTTAAACAATATGTACATTGTAGCTTTGCAATATCATCCAAATATGTACATCATCCAAAACCTAATACAAAACACACTACAAGAAGAGAAATTATACAAAATGTTTAACTAAATCCTTCAGTCTCAACTGACCGACCCTTGAGTCATTTCTTGTTCACAAGAGTACAAAAATTATGCTTTTTGTAGGGTCTCTCAGTAGCTAATGTCCTTTCTTAGTCCTGAAAATTTTGCTTCTAAAATTTTGCAAGAGTTTGAATCTTCCCCAATTTGTTGTCATTTTAGTTTATTTTCACCCATGCTTGCATATCCAATATGTTCTTTTGAAAAGATATGCAAAATCCGTTCTTATATCTAATAGTGCCAAATATGTCAACAAGTTAAGGTTTTCCAATTTCACCCCTCTGGATTACTCAATTTGTTGCCTATTCCTTCTCAAATTTGGGATGATGTTGCAATAGACTTTATCACACAGCTCCCTTTGTCCCAAGGGTATTCCGTGATCATGGTAGTTATTGACCATTTTTCTAAGTATGGTCATCTGGCTTCTCTTCATGCCAACTCACTAGTTTACATGTTGCTAAAGTTTTTGTACAAACGGTGGTGAAACATTATGGGACGCCTAAGTCCATCATCTATAATTGAGATAAATTCTTCACTAGTGCATTTTGGCAACAACTTTGTCAATTGTAGGGCACTACTTCAACCATAAGTTATTCATATCATCCTTAAAGAATGGTTAATTAGAAGCTTTTAATAAATGCATAGAGATGTATCTTCGATGCTTTGTTTATGAATATCCTAAGTTATGGGTGCAATTTCTGCCATAGGCTAAGTTTTGGTACAACTCATCTTTTCAGACTTCTATTGGCATGACTCCATTAAAAGTGGTGTACGATTGTGACCCTCCAACTATTGTTTATGCTGCTCCATTTGATTCCACTCTTTATTGATGTCCTGCAACAAATCGCTCTTTGTGATGAAGTTCTGAAGCTTTTGACATTTAATTTGAGTCATGCTCAGAACTATATCAAACATTTTATTGATTCTTAGCGAGGAGAGTTCTAACAATAGTGTCCAATCTTTCATTAAAAAAAATTGTACGAAGTTACAGTTACACAAATCAGATTATTACAAACTTAATAAGGGAAAAGTAAACAGAAAAGAGAAACAATAAGAGGAAAAAACAACATAAGGAGAAAGAGAACACTCATATTTTTTCCTACCCTATTACATATCAAAGAAAATTATTTAAACAGTTCACATTAATTTCCTTGCATGTTTTCACTTCCACGTTAACTTCTTTGCATGATTTCAGATCTAACTTTCTTCCTTGCACATTAATTTCCTTGTATGGTTTCATATCTCAACTTCCATGTTAACTTCTGTGCACGGTTACTTCTACGAAGGACACTTGTTGAAATCCCATGCTTTTGGTTCTTCAAGTTACGATCACATCCCTTGTCTCCATCCACTTGTTGTATCATGACACGACATAACGACAAGAAATTCTTTTGTAAAAATAATGGTTAATTGTTTGTGTACGAGAAAGAACATTGTCTGTGCCATATAGCTTTTACCATTTGTCATAAGATTTGTTTGATTAGTTTCTTGTTTAGAGTTTGTTGCAACGGAAAAAAAAAAAAGATGAATCAGTTCCTCAAATTTGGTACAATGTTTTCATTCATAGAACATCTATTTGTGGTTATAATTAATGAGCATCCAATAAATTTGTATACCAAAAGCAATAATGCTCCAATATGACGGGAATCATACATCCTTAAGGTGATAGGAACTCAGTTTCTATTAGTAATTTGGAGTTTTATGTTGGATTTCCAAAGATAATTACACGTCTCCTTTTATTCCAGCATACCTTATTATTACATGAACTTAGACCTTGGGATTTGTCGCACCTAAGTTATCTACAAACTCGAATGCTTATGGAATACAAGTACTTTAACTACATATATTTACAATGATTTTCTTTGTAGTCCTAACAATTACCGTTAGTAATGAAAGTGTGATATATGTGATTTCCAGACATGATTCTTTTGTCTTGTTCTTATCCGGACCATAAACGTAATTGTACCACGAGCTATAATATTGTCATACTTATAGTGCTTTAACGCCCTTTTTGTAACCCAGACTTTTACTTAGATTCAACTTCTTCCTTTTGAGGATTGTCCTAGTGAGTTACTTTCACGTATCAATTCGATCCTTATAACGTGACAGTACTGACATATTCCTAGAGTAAATGCCCGATTTTGGTGTTTTTTTTCATCTGGATCATATATCTCTTAATGTTCTAGTTAAACATAATTTTAATGCTTGTACTTGATTGTTGAGAATAGTAGAAAGGTAAGCCATAAAAGGGATAATGTAAATTTCCCGTATTTGTTTTCTCTTGGACATTGATGAATAGGCTAATGTATTTACATGTATACTATAAGACAAGAATAACATATACCCTCTTTTAGGCTTCTAACACTAGATCCAAGATCGAGATAAATTTTACTGTTAAGTTGAATTAGCGTTTGTCTTGGGAAAATGACAAAATGCGTAGATGCTCATTAAAATGCACATGTTAAGTGTTTATTAAAGTGTATTTATTCATTTAAATGTCAACAAATTATATTTTTGTATATGTTGGTTGTTTCAAATGGATGAACATGTTCTTTCAATCGAGGGTTATATATACTAGCAAAGAGTTCTAATCTAGTATTAAATGAAGAAATGATTTAGGTTAGAAGGAACAATTTCATTGAGAAGTAATATTTGGAATCACTTCAACAAGACTAGATCAAGACAGAGTAGAAAATGCCAAATGTAAGTATTATCACAAGACGTTGACTGAGAGTTCTAAAGGTGGAATATCTCATTTAAAGAGACCTATAAAATCATGTAATAGAAAGAAGGTGATTTCAAAAGGTCAACATTTTTTACCCCTAAATTAATGAGAGAGAAGAGTGAAATGATTGCCACAAATTATGACAATAACAAATATAATTTTTTATAGCTAAGATGTTCATTAGTGATGAATAGCCACTCTATTGTCAATAGTAAAAACTTCAGGATATTACTCACCTCACTCTACCGACCTTTAAGATCTCTTGGAATATTATAAAGAAAGAAAATTTGAAGATTTACAATGACCAAAAGAAAGAAATGTTAAAGATGTTGAGAGGCATAGCCATCATATCAGATATATGATTATAAGTGGTAACGTCACATTATATTGAAAATAACTAGACTTTATAGTCAACTACTAAAGTAAAATATATTCTTTAATATTGTTTTCATTTATTTATTTATTATTTTATAATTAATAGTTGTTCATATTTTTAAATGATAAGTTTATTTATATGTTAACCCTATATACAATTAAAATTTTGACAACCATGTTGGTGGGTTGCTTAATAGATTAGAGCATCTAAACCAAGCTCTCAACCATAACTCTCGATGTAGCGCAAATGATGTGATGATAGAAGAATAAGTTATGGGTGAGCTTGTTGATTGGTGAAAGGATATTCTATATGTGTTGTTTTGCGTATATCATAAATTTAATTGTGAAAGACGGGTTAGAAGTGTAAAAGAAATAGTATAGTTGATCAGAAATAGCGTAGTTTATTACAGTATAATACCTAAAAGAGTGGAAAATTTTAAAGAAAATGTACAACTATGCATTCCATGCACAATGAAGTTGATTTTGGATTGTCCTATCATATATAATTCAACGTTCAAGATGTTGGAGTCAATAACTAAACATGTTGAGGTACTTAATAGGCTAACACAAAGAGATTTTTAGTATACTTGCCTACGAATAGAAGAGTAATGAGATTGGCTAAAGTATTTTGTATGTTGAGGTGCTTAGTAGGCTAACACAAAGAGATTCTTAGTATACTTGCCTACGGATAGAAGAGTAATGAGAGTTGGCTAAAGTATTTTGTACAAAATTGGAGATATTTTATAATGATACTAAGTTGTTGTCAAGAACAAAATATCCAATTATGTATATCCAATTAAACAAACTTTATTTAGTTGGATATTTGATTCTAGTGATTTGGTTCTTGACAAAGTAGATGATAGAGAAACTCAATTCTTATTTGTATATAGTTTGACA
>JANKYF010000002.1:46237465-46247975 GCA_029829435.1 Erythroxylum hondense | reverse complement strand
GACTGAAAACTAGCATTTTCGTACCCTTAATCTCTTAGTTTAGCTCCTCTATAGACTAATAAAAGATCTTTAGTTCTTATAAATTACTTTAAGATATTTTTCACAACGTTTTAGTGACCATCACTAGGATTGGATTGAAATTTTCTTGTTCTAAAAGTAAATAGCATTGTGTAAATGATTGATTGGAAGTAACTCATCTTTAAACAAGGCACTCACTATTTGATTGGAAGGAGATTTATAGTTCAAATTGACCATAGAAAATTGAAATATTTTCTCAAGCAGAACATGACAACACCATTTCAGTAAAGTTGGTTGCCAAAATTGTGGGGTATAATTTTTTAAATTTTTTATAGGAAGATCATAATCTAAGTTACAAATGCCCTTTTGAGATTTTTCAACTTGCAATTATATAGATTTATGGTTTTTAATGTAAACTACTTAATCGAAGAGGTAGAGATGAGTTAGAATGTTGGTCATAATTTTCACATATACTTGGTCATATAGAAGATGCGACTAATGGTGGGTGCTAACGATAGTCTGAGAAACAAAATTAAAGGAAGTAATTATGGAGTATTGGGAACATTTAGGAGATACAAATAATCTTGTTTTGTAAGGGAAAGCAAAGAAAAAACATTAAGATTTGTGTCAAAAATTATGTATTTTGTTACAAAAGTCAATATAAAACACTATCAACTCCAAGGTTACTTCAACCCTCATCAATTCCTAGGCAGTGTTGGATGGATATTTCAATGGATTTTATAAGAGGATATATTTAAATGGAATTAAGTACTATTGATGATGGTTGATACACTGAGCTAATATGGATATTTCACTCCACTCTCATCGATTTTCTATAAAAACCATTACTAAGTGCTTGCATATCATATTTTTAGGTTACAAAGTGATGTATTTAAAACATGCATGTATTGTCCTTAGAATTTTAGTTTTCTTTCGACTTAAATTACCTTTATTTCTCATTTTATGTTATGTTTTTAGTTAAGTATGAAGATGTTTCTTTAGGATGAACTTTATCAAAAATTAGAAAAGATTTTAAATGAAAAAAGTGCAATTTTTAGCTAGCATAGCACATGACCGTGTACTAGCCTTTGTCATTTATAGCCCATATGTAGATGAAGATCCAACTTAAAACACAACTTAAAGAGAGACTGTATGGTAGAGAAACTCCTGAAGAGTAACACGACATAAGACATGCTTGTGTCCATACCTAGGAAAGTTAGACGAGAGATTCATAACTTAGGGAGCTCTCGTCTTTCCCCCAAAAGATATAGAAGAGGCGGAATTCTTTGGAGAAGAGGGACGTTGACATGACCAGATTAACTTAATGCAGCAGCCCATCTTATAATTATTGGACACTGTACTATATACAACAAAAAAATTGAATGAGAAGGATAACTCCGAAGTAGGCGTAAGATGACGAAGGAAGGAAAAAAGAACAAGACACCTTTTTTTTTCTTTCCCTGTAGTAATTGGACTAGGACACCGGTTTTTGCACAAATCTTCCATCCCCCTTTTAAATGAATGTCAACGGGGGAAAGAAAAAAGAATGATACTCTCAAGAACAAATTTCCTAAATCGAGTCCATATCCTTGCCACCAGCAACAACTTTCCGATGGCGCCTGGACGACTTTTTCACACGCTTTGTTGACCCCTTGCGAGCTGGAGTACCAATCAATCTTGCAGACGAAAGGTCATGTGTCACTTTGGTGGCAGATGCATTGACCAAAATACGGGGTGGTGGTGGAGGATAAACAGGAGGGGGGCGAGCCTTGTGCGCTGATACATCTCTATGGTATTTCTGCACACAAAAAGTAGGGAGTCAAAATAAATCCACATAAGAGATCCAAAGCCATACAAATATCTTTTTAGTCGAACATCTTTTCACCTCAGCAACACACTTACGAATTTACATCATAAGTATGGGTTGCCGTCCTGTTCTACAAGAAAAAAAAAAAAATAGCTCGCTTTGACCCGTGAATGATTGCACAGAACCAAAATGGATTTCCCACTTGCATGTTCAATGCTAGACTAAAGTGGATCCAGAATAAAACTTACGAAAAGGGTGAAACTGGCAGATTCTTGCACAAGTTGACGTGACTCATGGCAAATATAGCTAACAATAGATAAATTCCTTACCTGAACTACGAAGTTCCGCCTTTCACAGTCTAAGAACATATTCACAGTCCAGTTTGTTTTTGCCCGAATCTTGTCCCTCACAGTGGAAAAGCTTATTTGGTCCCTTGAAGTGAAGCGGTCAACTTCATTGAACCAAAGACAAGTAAAGAGGTTGCTAATAGGAACATGCTCCCTTATTACAACACATCCTTCAGGAACATCTGCAGAGGCAGCATTCACACAAATTCCATATTAAATACAACACAACAAAAAAGAAAAAAGTACCACAGAGAAAAGAAACCAAGAATCTTAATCTACCACTCGTAATGGGAAACTTAGCCGCAGAAAAAGGCGTCAAGCCCTCCCTTCGATAGAATTCGATTTGAAAGTCAATAGAAGAATTGGCGTATTTCCCAGCTGCTTTATTTGCCTCCGCTTCTGTGAACACATCAAATCGTTTATAATGTCTGGAAATAGCAAAAGTGGCATTTTTCCTCCACAGGTGTCTGAAAAGTAGTGTAGAAATAAGTAAGTAATGCCTCAGCTGTAGTCCTGCATACTAATCATCAAGTAACCAACTAGATGCAAGTGTATCTCGCTGTAAATTATTTAGGAATAATGTGCGTGGAAAATGGCCAATAGCTGAGAATGTTTGCGAAATTTCGGCCCTAGCCCACGCCTGGCCTACTGCCAAACTTCAGTTGGTGTGCTATTTAACCAAATCCAGGTTTGAAGTAAAAATACAGACCAAGCAATAATTGCTATCTGACCGTAAGACTTGAGTGCCTAAGAGAAGGCAGTCACAGATTGTGGCCTTTGAGACCCTCTGAACAATATAGCATACGTTGTAAAACCAACGGACCTGAAAATGAATCTTATCTAAAATATGCAACACCATTTTTCTCACCAAAGAGATTGATATTATTTAAAAAGCAGAAAAATCGAAAAACAAAAACAAAAGTTTCATGGTTGACTGAATAAGCAAGGAATCAAGTTAGAAAACATTGGGATATTGCGCCACACAACCTCCCATTTCCTTTCAAAATTTAGAAACTTGGCTGAGAAAGAGCAAAGAATTGATGATAAATACACTAAAGCAACATGGAAGAAAAAGTAACTCAAAAGAGTCTTTAGTCTTCGCGAGGCCAGAAAGGACTGATAACTGGTTTTAGAGTTTAGTTGGACATTATCCAACAATTTCTCTATTTTTAAAAAGGCTGCACTTCCTATCATACTTATTCTTTACAAAGAAAACTTGTTCTTCGAAACGAATGGAAGAGAATTGCTATACTTTGTAACAATTCTTCTCACTTTAGTTTTAGTTAGTACAGAGAACTGCTGTGAAGCTCAAATACTCATCTTCTAAAATTTCTTCATCAGAAAAGTTGTAAGATAAGTCCAATACAAGCAAAAAGAATCGTATATAAGGAGAGTTAACCAGCACTCATTAAACTAAGACATCACTCCATCCCCACAAGTTAGAGAGGACCTAACACCAATCTCTGTTTTGTGTGCCCTTTCTTGTTCTTGGTCTTTCCAGATAAGAACTAAGAACAGATGAAAATGGTTTAAGTTGATTTTTGTGTCTCCAAAAAACAGATAGTTATTGTATTCCTTTTTCCCTTCAGGGGAAAGGGAATCATTGCCATTAATGCACTGGTATTCCACCTTAAAGCAGAAAGGAATACCACAGTAACTAGTGATCCCCCTTGGTCCTTTCACAAGAACTGCCACCTCCTTGTTAACTTAAGAAAATTATCATCGAACACACTGGTTTTCATCTACAGAAAATTGCTAAATAGTTTGTTTGTATTCTTGAAAAAAAAAAAAAAGTTAGCACTATTTCCATAAAATACTGCCAAATTTTCTAGAATGGAAAGAAGACCAAGCAAAATTTGTACCAGAAGGAAAAAAAAAAAGAAAACAGTATCAAATATTAAGACATCAAACAGGTAGCAAGTAAAACAATCCTATATAATTCATCATATATAATGTATGATTCATGACCTTGGAACACTTATGTGTTCTAGGCTGTCATACCAGCTTCACACAACTCGTGAAAGCCACCGAGCAGCCCAAATAAATGATGGCATTCATATGAATGGAAAAGGTTAAGGCCTTATGTCTATACTTCTCACTTCTAATCATAGATTAAGTGCATATATATACACCGGGATAAGTGAATAGAAATCAAGTTACCTTTCAAGAATTTGATGTGGATCAACAACTAGTTCAAGCTTCCCATCAATCCATAAAGAAAAGCGAGAATTTGGAAACAATCTATGTGGTAAGAGCTTTGGAACCTGCCAGTGGCATAAACTTGATGAGAGTCATGTAAAAGAGATGACTCATGCTTACTTAATATGGTGTTGGAGTTATTTTTGAACTTGGATGAATATTAGAGTGCAAAGTAACAGCAACACCCAAGATGTAATTTTATTGATTTACAAGAAAAAACTGCAGGCCATGTGCTATTAATTATCCTAACATCCAAGATAATATGCCAAAATGAAAATGAATATAGACAAATAAGTTTGCAGCCATTGACATATCCAGTGTCTCCTACACCCAACACCATCAAGCTTGGAGAGAATATTAGTTAATGTGAAATGCAAGTACCTGGTGCTACAGGTCATGAAGAGGATGAGCACATTCTACATATTGCCCCATCCATTCATACAACAAAGCCTCAGTTAACCTAGTGGAATGCAAAAACTTGAAGCTAATGTATTGGAAATGCATGGGGGGGCAGTCCAGAAGCTGAACTGCCTTAAATATGTGTAAGATATGCCTACGATATTCACCTTTCCAGTACGTCTTCCATCTGTATAAGGAAGATTATGCACAACGACAACTCTCCAAATACCAATCTTTCTTCTTTCATCGAGGCCACTATTCTTCTTCAAATATGCTTCTGTTTGTTCATCCACAAACATAAAAAAACAGACAGTCTTCCTGGAGTATTCACTGACATTATTACTTGGTTGTTGTATGTCGTCAAACGCTCCTGGGAAAACATAGCTTAACCACTAAGCAGCTAATAGCTGAATAAAGAGGAAATTATCAGTACCAATTCATGACAGAGAGCATTACCAAAAATTGCTGAGGCAACAACCACACCGTGGCACTGCTCCATTGCAGCCAAGTCAGTTTCATCCATGTCATATCCTGTATTGCGGCCAGGTTTTTCCCCTCCAACAAATCTAAAGAAAAAAAATATGGAATGAAGAGATATCTGTTGAAAATCGGTAGTAGCAATTAAAACACAATTAAAACAAAAACCAATTCAACAAGCTAAATTCACAAACTTCTTTCAAAATTTGTTAATCTGCAAAATTGGAGAGAGGGGGGAAGAGAGAAAGAGAGCCCACCCGCAATGCACACTCATTGACTCTCTAATATCATAGGAGTCACTTCTTTGCTTCAGAGTAGGGTATCCTCCAAAATCCGAACCTCCGAATTCTCCATCTCTCCTTAGTGGATCCTCATGGATGTATGTCAAACTCTTAAGTACTGGAGAAAATGATGGAACCTTTGGCATCAAAGCAATGGCATCTTCGACTGGCAGATAGCACACAGGGCATGCTGTTATACAGGACCAACAAATTTTAGGAATACTGATGGACATATTAAACATTTACTGAACATTTAATCCAGCCTTCTTGGAACAAAGAAAAGCCAGTAATGATATCTAGTAAGTTCTAGAAAATTGAAAAGTGCAAACACAGAGAAAGCATATGAAGAAAGAGACAAAGCTTACGTCGTGCTCCGGTTCTTTTTTTATCAGCAGGTGGGGGAGGTAACGTGAAACTATTACAAGGATGTCCTGGAGGAAGAGTGTACCCTGTAAAATATGCTGGAGGAGGAGGGGGCAAAGTCAGACTTCCAATTGATGCCCCAGGAATCAAATTCTTATTCTCTACAACGCTAAAAGCCATTGTTGCATTGAGACTAATGTTTGGAACACTGTCCACATCTGGTGTATCTTCACCTGAGAAAAAAGTTCAAAATGTTAAATTACTAGCATACTTAATGATATGCTTAGAAACTTATTTTTAAAAAGATGCAGCTTCTCAAATGGTAACATTCAAAGGCATTGCTTACTCCAAAAGGCTCAAAAGGTTAAACGTATTAAAGAAATTCTTCGGTGTAATCATTTTAAGCAATTGCTAGACAAGCATCTAGTGATTATGCTGTGGAACGCTGTTTTCCAAGCTTTTCCGGCAAATGCCAAGCGGGAAAAAGAAAAAGCTAAGAAGTCGCCCTATACAGCCATTTCCCAGTATGTGACTGGAGGGCACAAAAATTAAATAAAAAATTAAAACAAGAAAACTGACAGAAGACATCTATGTATGATTAGCCGATTAACCATCATTGTGATCCAGCGCCAACAAAAGATTTCAACTGCATCAGTAACAATCGAGCATGTCAACAATAAGTAACTAAAAGCGGATAGATTTATTGATGGATACAAAATCGAACCTTTTCCAACGTACAAGACCCAGACGAAAACAAAAGCAGAGACAACGCAGAGAAGTAGCATTCCGACCTTTTTACGGCCAGCAAACTTGCAGATCCAATGGAAGACCCTTTCTTTCTCTTTGAACATTTTGGCAGGTTTGGTGCGGGTTGTTGTTTGGATTGGAAAAAAAACACCACCACCGTTTTGCTGCTGTAGTTGTTGCTGTAGCGGCTTGTCCAACGACCCATAACTCGCAGAGCGGATCCCCATTGACCCTCCAGTCATTGTCTCTCCTTAAACCCCTCACAAAACCGCTCTTCACTCATCTCATCTCATAAAAAAAATCACGCCCTTTCGCCGATATCAATGCACAATTATGTCGTCAACTTCTAACTGATGATTAATATTCGTAAAAGAGAAGGAACAAGAGCAATCCAGCACCGTTCAGCAAATCGGCCAAAATTGGAATCTTTCTGAATCAACAATCAATTCTCTTGAAATTCACCAAAAGTGAATAACTTAGGGAACAAAAGTGATAAGACCCAGTTCAACAAATCAACCCCAAACTCTAGGGGCGCTTCAAAACCCCACTGAGATCAAAGTTCTCTGTATCAGCAAAATGTATTTACCAATCCCGCAAGTTAAAAAAAAAGAAAAGAAGAAGAAGTGTTGCTAATAGCAGCACCAAATGAAAATAAACCCTTTTCCAGGTATCGAAAATTCAGCAATTTGGAAGGAGAAAACTGCATCTATGAACTAAGAAGATCAAAGTAATCGTAAAGAAACAAAATTGATGCAAAACAAGAGGACAGAAATTCGTATTATTTATAAGAGAATAAATCAAAGGGGTTTGTGATAGGCGCATGGGGGGTTCTTAGCAAAAAGTTTAGATTTTGGTGAATTTGAGGAAATGTTGCCCTAGTTGTGTAAAACCTGTGGGATTGCTGTCTGTGTGTATGTATTGTCCTTGCCTAAACTTTTCAGGCTAGTGCAAAAACAGAGAAATACAGTCAGGTATTTATACAAAATAGCCAAATTATAATATACTGTAATAAATAGTTTGAAACAAACAGGGAAATAAATTGAGAGGCCAACCTACAACAACATGTGCATTCTGTTGACATTATCAGAAGGCGATGGGCTGTCTAATATTATGTATGATAAAATGATGTCGACCAAACCATATGTCAAAGATTAAACAAGGGCTTCAAGGGTAAAACGTTGGCTTATTTAAGGCAATTTTGAGTTCGGATCAAAGATGCAATGTTAAAGAAATGCAGTAATTGTCACTGAATCCGCCGGTAGATACCCTAGTCAGAAACCGAAAAAAAAAAATGCAGTAGTTTTCGCAATTTCAGAGTGATTGTATGGTTATATTCATAAATCATGAAGCAGCTTTTCTTAGGACAAATGACTTGCATCTTGATAAGTTTGTTGTATTAGTTGAAATTTCAGATTTAGGGTTATATTCATAAAACGATTCCATGCATAGACTTGTTGTATCACTTGTATTTTCACTTAGATACATTAACCCTAATTACCTTGGGATGAGTATCTTCCCAAATAAACCCATTTTGAAATATAAAAATATTGTCTTAAATGACAAGAAATGTATCATGAACTAAGGAGAAAAGTATATTATAGTGAAGTTTTTAAGGAAACAAGGAACAAATAAAGTTTCTTTTTGGTTAATCAACAGTTTTCCTTGTTGTCGTGGCATTGCCATTTATATGTACCTATACAGATTGTATGTAGACAAAGCCTTGGAGGCTAGATATGGTGATTATATGCACCAGCTAAATGTGGCACATCCCATAGGTCGTAAGATGCTACACCAATTTTTTTTAATATAAAAGAAAAAAGTACACATAGTATTAAATGAGTCGGGAGAAACAGCGGCTCGACTGATCCTCTAAGAGGAGATTAAGGCATCCTAAAGGTGTAACATCAAAATAAGTGATACCAAGAACGACAGAATCAGCTTGGGTAGCGAGCTAGTCCGCGCATCTGTTGCTCTCTCGGTACACATACCGATGAACAACAGACCAGTTTCAGTTGAGGAGGTTCAGAATACCCATGACGATGGGATTGTCTGACTGAGAGCGGGAGGTCACCGAAAAAAAGAACTGGTGCACTCCTAAATAGTCCACTTCTAGCTCAAGCCGACCAAACCAATTTAATGAAAAGGGTCCTTCTTGTGCAATCCTACAAAGAAAGCTCAACCAAAGGGATTTCTGAACCAATTCTAGCTTCGCCCAACGTGTTATTGCATCATCAATTATTTATTCCTCCCATCTAATTAAATAATCAGAATCAAAAATTGCACTTCATCTTAATCACGTGGTTATGCATATTGATGTTTATCAATTTCATTGGTTTAATAAAAAATGACAATAGTTATTGTAAATCTTTCATTCAATCGAATCTTATAAGTGTTTGATTACGGTATGCGTAACTTTCTTGAGATAACATACTTAGCTTTCTAGCGTTTGTAATGGGATTGAGAGATTGATTGAAAAGGATATAAAGAACAAAATTAAAAGACAATTGGGACATTCATCCTAAAAATAGAAATAACGAAATGGTGGTTTTATTATGATATGATGTTTTTTAGGAAGAGGAGTCGATGAATTTCATTCAATGGAAACTCCTTGTGATATTATCAATACAAAACAATATAAAATAAGTGGAGATAATGGACAAGTTATTTTATTTTCACGTTTTGTTTTTAATTTATGTCTTGATAAGAACTTGGTAACTATAATTCCCCTTCATTTTCCCTGATTTGACGAAAGAATTGGATTGACGTAGATAAGATGAACAAATATTTTTCAAATGCTTCATTTTATTTAAATCATAAGCTGACTGTGCCAACATTGAAACTGTTATAAGTAGTTGGAGTTTATGATATTATTCAGGAGTAAATGTTCGATATACGATAGTGACTACTGCTATTGGCGTTTTTCCTTACAAATTACAATGGTCTTTTCTTAATCATGTATTCATATTTATACCTTTGTGTATTAACAACAGCCTATAAATTTATTTTTTATCACTCACGAGATGTTTTAAGCAGGTTTCAATTATACGAAGACATTTTTATATTATTCATATTCAAACTAATCTTCGTTTGAATTGAATAGATCTCTTACAAAAGATAAACAGAACTACGAGTACGAGTTCTTTGGTTGTTATATGTGCGTTGACAACACAAACCATTCCCCCAAACATATGTATTATATAGTGCGCAACTCAGTTTGCTTGTAACAATTGTATAGTGTAAACAAATTTGTAATTTATTTATGATATTTAAAGAATTTAAGTTAATTTTATAATCTATAAATACCTGAGACGTAAAATTCATTTTACAAACGTGCTATTAATTAAAGGGAGGCTGCAGTTCTTAATTCTTTATTTTTAGAAAGTAAAATCCGTGGGTAACTTCAGTATTAAATTATAACTTTGGCTGCTCTTTGAATTCCGAGCGGGCATTAACAATTTGACTCATCTTTTGTTTGGACTCGAATATCTTTACCAATCCAGGACAATGCGGAAGAAGCATAATTGTATCAAATTGGGTTAAAAACTTTACAATATAACGCCTTTTCTCTTCCTGTTGGGAATTAGGAGGTCTTTTTTTTTTTTTCACTCTTTTTTCTTTTAATGAGGCGAGGTCTTAGGGATCAATTTATCATGGGTTTTTTTTTTCGCCAAACTTAAATCTTGTTATTGGAACATTTAAAGCTTTTTTTTCTAAACCTAATTTTTTAACAACACAACAAAATCTAACTATCATTTTGGAGATCAACATCATCCATTTAAATTCTTCATTTAAAATAAAAATAAAAATTGCATCTTTTTACTCTCCCATATAAGAATGGTAAAATCTTTTATTATATATTAGCATATTTAAGG
>JANKYF010000002.1:46193145-46209008 GCA_029829435.1 Erythroxylum hondense | reverse complement strand
TCTATGTATATGTATATTACTTACAAAAGAATCTTGGTACCTTTTGACTAGATATATAATGCTCACACAAATAAAACTAAACTCTTTTGTTTTATTAATAATAAATATTTCCATTATAAAACTGTAATTGAAGAAGATAAAGTTACATGTAAATACACTTGCTTTCCAGGGCACTATATTTACATAACTTTAACACGAAGTATATCTTATAAGGGTATGGATACCTCTCCCCCATTAGACGTGCCTTCCCTGTTGTGGGAAGAGCAAAACTGTGAGGGGCTTGGAAAACAAAGCAGACAATATCTGTGGATAGGTGGTCTAGGTTGTTACACATAGTATCAGAGCCGGCACTCAAATCATTGTGCCAGTTAGGCTAGGCCTTAAAGAGGGCTGAGTCCTAAGGGGGTAGAATGTGAGATCTCATATCGGTTGGAGATGGGAATGAAGTACGCCTTATAAGGATATAGATATCTCTCCCCCTATGACGCGTTTTCCAGGGAGGAAGGAAGAGCAAAATCGTGAGTGGTTTGGCCCTATGAGCAATCCAAAGCGGACAATATATATGGGCAGCTGGTCTAGGCTATTACAAATGGTATCAGAGCCGGTACTAGAACCATTGTGCTAGATAAACTAGGCCCTATGAGGTAGATAGTGTGAGATCCTACATCGATTGAAGAGGAGAACGAAGTATGCCTCATAGAGGTATGGATACCTCCCCCCTTTAGACGTGTCTTTTCAAGTGTGAGAAGAGAAAAACCGTGAGGGTCTTGGCCTGAGAGATAACCCAAAGTGAACAACATCTGTGAGCAAGTGGTCAGGGCTGTTACAATAGTATTAGAGCCGGTACCTGAACTGTTGTATCAGCTAGGTTGGGTCCTAAAGAGGGTTGGGCCCTAAAGGGGTGGAAAGTGTGAGATCCCACATCAGTTGAAAAGGAGAACGAAGTATGCCTTATAAGAGTATGGACACCTCTCTCCCATAGACGTGCTTTCCCAAGGGTGGGAAGAGCAAAATTGTGATGGGTTTGGCCCGAGGGGTAACACAAAACAGACAATATCTATGGGCAGATGGTCTGGGCTATTATAAATGATATCAGAGCTAGGACCTGAACCATTATGCCAGCTAGGTTGGACCCTAAGGAGGTAGAGAGTGTGAGATCTCACATTGGTTGGAGAGAAGAACGAAATATGCCTTAAAAGGGTATTGATACCTCTCCCCCACTAGACGCGTCTTCACTGATGTGGGAAGAGCAAAACCGTGAGGGATCTGTGGGTAGGTGGTCTGGGCTGTTACAAATAGTATTATAACTGGTACCCAAATTATTGTGTCAACTAAGCTGGGCCTTAAAGAGGGCTGGGCCCTAAGGGGGTGGATTTTGAGATCTCACGTCTGTTAGAGAGGGGAACGAAGTACACCTTATAAGTGTATGAATACCTCTCTCCCTAAGACGTGTCTTCTTAAGGGTAAGAAGAGCAAAACCATGAGGGTTTAACCCGAGGGGTAACCCAAAGCAAACAATATTTGTGAGCGCGTGGTCTGGGTTGCAATAGATGTTGTAAGATTTATAATTTTGATTATGGTTTACTTGAGGACAAACAAAAGCCTAACTGTATAAATGTTTGATATGTGCATATTTGACCATTTATTTACCCATATTTGATGTAATTTTCTTAATGTTTTATATTTTATTGTATATTTGGTACTTAATTTGTTCCAAGTGCATTTATAGGTTATAATTACCTTCATAGACTAAAAGAAAAAGAATTAGGTTGAAAATGCTGCATGAAACAAAGATTTAAAGCAAATAAGGGATACATGGTTGTGTTGATTGCTATGTATGTCTCTCAACTTGTGCAAAATTGCGAATTCTGAAGATTTTGGGATATACATGGTCCGGTACACACCCTTGTATCAGACCTTGTATCTCTCAAAACCTTTTAAATTACCATAAAAAGACATGAGCAGAGGAAAAATAGAAAAGCAGACTTATAGAAGTGATTCCAGTCATATAGAACGTTTAAAAGAGGCGATATTGATCCAGAGATGTCAATAACTCAAAGAAATCATCAAAAAATCCAATAGATTAGGACATCAAGCATTTACCTTGCAAGAACATTCGATAGAAAAGAACAGAGAATTAGAATTATGAACTATTTGTTTCCTATTTTTTCTTCCTGATTATGTTTGATTTCATGTTCTATCATGTGTAATTAAACATCTTAAGTGTCTAAGTGTGATGAACCCTAGTTTATGCTACAATACGTTTTAATTATTTTATATGATGCAATTGTTTTGATTAATCTATTATAATTTAATTATATGTTTAATATATGTTCTAATAGTATCAGAATATCAGTACATAATTTGATTTCATAGTATAAAGATTAAAAAATCATGTGTATGAATATATCTGCCATAACTGAAAAGAGTTGATTGCAATCCTGAAGATAAATCAACATAAATCCTCTAGATTAGGGTCAAACATAATAGGGAAAATGACAAATCAGTAAAGCAAACTTTAACCTGAGTAATTCAGTTGATAAACCTAAGATTAGTTGTTATTAGTCTCAAGTGATTTCCTTTATCTTCCTTATTTCCTTCCCCTTTTTATGTACTCTTGCCCCTTGAACTAGACTTCGTTGATTGCATTTGTGCTTGGAATAGTTGAGAATTTTGCACTCATCAAAGTCATATAACTCTTCGATAGAGCACACAACATAATTAATTAAACTTGGTGCTCACAAATCTCGGTATCTTTTGAATAATGGTATTATATTCCATCTTATGACCATTTATTATGAGTTTTTTTTAGCAATGATCATGGTCTTAGAGAAATAATATGTTATAGATTCCTCATTCTTTATTTGCAACGTCTCATTCTAATTTAAGTGGCTACAACTGTGCCTGCAATACCTTGATATTTCTTTTTCATATAATTTCAAATATGCTTTAAGGTTTCCTTTAACAAGATAATTGCAAGCATAACCCTATCAATTTCCTAGAAAAGATGATTATTTGCTTGTGAGATCCTTCAATCTTAAGTTGTCTATTTTTATCTTTTGTGCAACTATTACACCTACAATTAGTTCAGGAACTCCAACGTCTACAATAATCCAATATTCCTTGTACCTTAGAAAATTCTTCAATAATATACACATGTGATTATAGTGATATCTGGGAATGAGGATTGAACAAAGTTTTTAAAAGACCATCTAGATGTGCTTAGGATTATGCCTTGAATTTGGTTTTATTACCAATTATTATATTTGAAAGGGATTAGGACAATAGAGGGAAGAAATAGAATACGAGAACAAAATGTATTTAACTGAAATGAGCTTTTTATTACTATAATTTCTTATGTACAAATGCAAGACAAATTCAAATTTCAAGGCATCATTTAAATAAACTAATAAAGAGATAGTGACTTAAACTTGTAAAACAAATTAGCTAAACTAATGTAACTACACTAACAATTGCTTAAGATACTATTCCTAACTTAATCCTAAACATCAAGAAACACTTTAATAATCTAGTTATAAAATTTTGCAAACTAAATTGCAATAATTTTAACTAGAAATTTATGTGTGATGTGCTGAGCAAGATTGCATGTGTACTTATTGCATTATTGAGTTGGATAGTTTCAACTGTAATAATTTTCTTCACTTATTTTGCCCTAACAATTACCCACCTTCTACTTCCACTTCCACTTACTCTTCCACCACAAGATACCTCAACCTTAGGAACTTTTTAAGCTTTACTCTCAATTGAGGTTATGTTAGGTAAGATATAAGAATTTTAATGAAATGGAATGATTTATAATAGAATGGAATGTCAATGAATGTAATATTAGAAAATTGTTATTTGAGAGAAATGGAAGGGTTCATGATATAATATAGTGAAATGTTATCTGGAAGATGGATGAAATAAAATATAATTTATATATAGTAATAATGAATGACTATTTTACCCTTGATAGAACAAAACACATGTTAATAGATCAAAACATATATTGGTAGGTATAATTGGTACTATAAAAACTTATTGAGGGTATATTAGGTAATACAAATATATCATTTTACATTTCATCTTAAATCTCTCAAATCAGAAGTAACTCATTTTTGCTATTTAGAATGGAAACTCTCACATTCCATCATATTTCATTTCATTCTATTATAAATTCTCATTTCAAATGATGAAATAATATTACATTACATTCCATTCTATTCCATTGATAACCGCCCTACCACATATAGCCTTAAACTTCCAATTCCATCCAATTTAAGAAATTGTTTGTCTTCCAGGTGTATTACTAATCTTGTCCCAGCAATTCATGCCGAAACTAAGGAGCAGGTGTTAATAAAAGCAAAGTAGGTTAAATCCAATTGCTTATGGTTCCTTCCTTAAATTTTGGAAGACATTCGATTCTACTTAGTAAGGATGAATCGCGGCAAAAGCTTTATGGGCCAAACATGTCAAGCCCGTCCATTTTCAAGGGAGAGCTCATTCAATGTGCTAAGTTTTGATCATATATTAAAGAAACAGCATAAGGAAAGGGACATTGTGATCAATACAAATATAGGTTGGACAGAATTATTCTTACATTACTTACCTAACAGTAGTTTTTCAGTTAAAACTTGAAATCCAAAAGGAACAGCTCCTCATCCGACAGGAAGTTGTAGTGTATGATTCTTTTGGTGATTGACTAGTAGCAGTTTTAGTTAAAACTCAAAAGCAGCAAAAGGTTAAGCAAAGTGCGTACACGAAATTTATACGTCCCAAAAATACTCCCCAATCGATCATCGCAATTCAATTTGCTATACATATTTACATCCTAAACTTTTACAAAGAAGAATCCAAAGAATAATGGGTTTCTACTAATGTACGACCCAAACTTAAGAAAACGCTTGCTTTTGTAGATACTGGTAACTCATATGCTCCTGAACTCAATTTGTAATTGCAGCAACTTCTTCAGCTCCTTCCGCGAGACTGCTTGACTCCTAAAACCTGGCGAACGCAGACGGCGTCAAAATTGTAACAACCAAGATATGCTACTCACTGGGAAGTGACTTAAAATGTGGAGATTTCACCTACCCTCCACCATGGTGTTGGACCAAGACAGAGACATTGAAGATGACTTGGATTTTCTGATATCTGCAAATGTTGGATGTGATGATGATGAATAGCCAAAACTTTGAGACAAATTTAACCATAAATCCCTAGACCTCATTTGTTGCAGCAAATACGCCCCCATATCCTCAGTCTCGGACTCAGTAGGCTCATTACTCCCCTCCAAAACCTTTACCACCTGCCTCATTGTTGGCCGAACTCCAGGGTCAGGATATGTGCATAACAAGCCTAGGTGAAGTATTCTCTCCACTTCCTCCTCGTCGAATCCACCTCTGGCCTTAAGACGCTCGTCTAAAGCATCGAGTAAACGCTCTTCCATCATCAATTTCCACACTGTACCAACCAGAGGTGGCTTCCCTTCCTCTATTGGCCTCCTTCCACACATTACCTCTAATATCAATACACCGAAACCAAAGACATCGGTTTGAGCTGATGCTCGTCCACTGCGCACCACCTCAGGTGCTAAGTAGCCCACTGTTCCGACCACCCGAGTGGTGCTAGCTACTTGTCCGTGCCCGTGCATTCGAGCCAGGCCAAAATCGCCCAGCCTTCCATTCATGTCCTTGTCAAGTAGTACATTGCTGGCCTTAATGTCCCTGTGCAGCACTCTGGACTCCCATCCTTCGTGCAGATAAAGAACCCCAGAAGCCACATCTTTCAAAATCCTTATCCTCTCTTCACAACTTAGCATTTTACTCTCATCACATTCGAACACCCTCTTGTCCAAACTTCCATTTTCCATGTAATCATAGATCAACATGAAACTTCCCTTTTCTCTCTTGCACCAACCTCTCAAAGCCACCAAGTTCCTGTGCTTCAACCTTCCAAGGCTTGAAATTTCAGCACAGAACTCTCTCATGCCGTCATTTCCATGTGATATCCGCTTCACCGCTACTTCTGCCCCACCAGGCAACACACCCTTGTACACCTTCCCATTTCCTCCTATTCCAATAACGCTCTCTTCACTGAATCCTTTAGTTGCTGTGTCAATTTCTTGGTATGTAATTCGATGTGGCCAGTACTCCAACTCCCATTCCTCAATTTCCTCTTTTAACCTCGCCAGCCTTTGCTTCCTCCTAATCAAGAACAAAGAAACCGAAGCCAGGCCAACAATAACCAGGAAACTTCCCACCGTAACTCCTGCAATAAACCCCTTTGACCGAAAAATTGAATCTTTGGGTAGCACAAACGACGGCAGACCGGTAGTAATCAAACTGTCACTTAGCGAAAACTTGGTGTTGCTAAAGCTCCAAGCCAAAATCTTATGACTCTGAACAAGTTGCCCTGTTGATGCAGTGAATCCAATATACATCTCATCCTCAAAAACATCAGAAAGATTGAGCGGTACACTCAATAAAGGACGTTGAGGCCTTTTCAGACCAACAGGAGCCATAGTAACATTAATAAAAGCATCTGCATAGTCAATCCAAACTTGGTAATTACTACCATCATTTAGCTTCTGAGTCTTGAATGAACTTTTGCTGCTATTGGCTTCATCGTTACGCCAATAGCCTGCTTCTGTTGCAACCAACGATGTGAGGGAATTCACATCTATTCCGACATGATTGTCATTGATGTCATTGAATTCTTGATTTGAAAACACATCAAACTCAACACCAAACACATGGTTACTTGATAAACCAGTATTTGTCCGATTCAAGAAGCCTAAATTTTGAGCAGAGTTGGCATTATCTATGCCAGTGTATGGAACAAAAAGAAAAACCAAGCCATGCCCAGGAAGGACACCTTTGTAAGGAGCCATAGCGAATATGAAAGATGTTGAGAACGGATATACATAGGAGGAGTTTTTATCTTTGGTTGGTATCTTTGATGGGTATAAGGCACGACCAATCGTGAAAGTTTTTTCATTAGTAAGAGTAAGGATCCGAGATTCGATGATTGCAGAGCCATAGAGTAACAGATTTGAGGAATTTGCAGAACTGTTGAAGCCATTGAAGACAAAATCTATGGCCGAAGCAGCTTGAGAAAATAGAATTAGTGCAAAAAGAATCGAGCAAAGAGAGGCAAGATCTTTCTTCATATCTAGGGAAGAAGAGGAAGCGGAGACAAGGAGCGATGTTTCATGGAGCAGTTCAGAGAATTAAGATAAGATTGAAGGAGCTATGGAAATGCTGGGGGATTTGGATGAAGTTGAAAGAAAGATTACGCCAACAGAACAGGAAGGAAGGCTTTGAATTTTCCTTGTCAAACATGGAGAACTCAGTTTGTCCACGGATTTCATGGATATTTACATGAGTGAAATTGTCGGCGAGTGACGTCAGAGTGAGCGTTACGGCTCTCGCCGCCTAGGCTTTTAGTAAAGCAAAAGAACGGTAGCTTTAGATTGCCTGGAGAGGAAGACAAATCGATGTAAATGCAAAACCAAGTAGCAGGGGATTTTGTAAGTAGTCAAAGCGAAATGGTCAGGACTATCTATTTATTACAGAGAAGATTTGGTATTAGTTGGAAAACTTGTTCACATCACATTGGCTGGGAATTGGAGAGGGCTCAGATGTGAAATTATGCGTGTACTGATGTTGCGGTATTAGGCAGTCAATGCCATCAAGCTTCCAAAACCGTGGTTAATATTTTAACCATAATGATTGGAGGCAGAGAATCTTTAACCTCGAGGTGATCAATTTTTATCAGATGACCTTTACTTGATTCAAGAGCAGCCTTGTGGCGCCCGCAGGGTGTAGCTCAGTTGATTCAGAAGGAGCAGATTTGTGACAGAGTACAAAGTTCGAATCTTACGGTTTATAATGTGGGAGTAATATTCTTGAATTCCTAGTGCACTTTGAGGGTAGATTCCTTGTAAACCTGTGAATTGTTTACCTCCCGCTAAACAGATCGTTAAGTACCTAATTTACATCCTCTCAATTATTTCATCGAGTCAAGATGTGGGGACCCTTTATATTGAGATTCAACCTTTGCAACAATAGCAGCCTTATGGCAACTCTAGCTTTATTTCCCATGGCTTCACCTTAAAATATATATATCAAAGCACGCCATAAAACTAAAATTTTTTCCAAAATACTGTAGCCCTCTCATGAGCAGGGTGAAATGTCTTATCATCGTGAAACTTCTTTTTGCATTGCCATGTTTTGGGTATCAATAATTAACATTTCAGAAAGGCTTCGAATCATTCGATTGGAGATTCATCATTGCTTCTCTAGGAGCTTTTGGCTTCCTGAACTTCTTTATCTCTTGGATAGAGCCACGTCTTTTACCATCTTCGCGAATAGTGAACCCACTTCTGCCTTTAAAAGAGCCGAGGATTAAGGTAAGTAGATGAGAAAAAATTAAACTTTTTATGATTTAGTTGATGTTCAAAAGATGAGTAACCATCTCTCATTAATTAATTGTTAGAAATTTCCATTCAAACACTTAGCCATTCCAATACCAAATAATAGAATCACTTTCAAATATTGAAAAGCTCTATATGATACTATACACAAGAGGATTGATCAGGAAAATAATAAACTCCTATCTTTCATTGGAAGACTATAACTAATCACATCAGCGCTAAATAATCTCAACACTCAAATAATCTCAACACTCATTAGTGTTATCACTTATACCTTCTTCAATACCTCATCAAGGAACTTATCCAAAAAAAAAAACCTCATCAAGGATGATGAGAAGATGATGAAGATCTTCTTCTGCTTTGAAAAATCAAAACTGCATTGAATGTTAAAGTAAAGTGGTATAAGATTTGCTCTCCAAAGAAAGAGGGGGTTTTGGGGATAAATTCAATGAAGAACTTCATCAAGATGTTACTAGCAAAATATTTATTGAAACTCTTTACTTACACTGAATCTATTTAGGTGAAATGGCTAAACTTTTACTTCTTAAAGAACCAAAGCTTTTGGAGTATTAAACCCAAATAGATTAACTCTTGGCCTATGAACCAAATGCTAAAACTTATAAGCATTATGAGGAGATGAAAGCAATGATTAGGTGTTGTAAAAATTGATCATATTAGAGCAGGTTTATAACTAAATAGGATTAAAGGAATAGTAATAAAGAAATAAACACAGATTTTTATATAGAAAACTCCCAAATAAATCAGGATAAAAACCACGGACAAGAAGCAGAAACTTTATTATGAAAAATTTAAGAGTTACAATTTATCTTTATTTTATAAGGAAAAACACTAATTCTCTCAAGAAATAGGAGAAATACATTCTAAACTCTAGAGATTAAATTGAAGAAGAGAAGACTTGGGATGAATGAAAACTGATTTCGTACATGTAGCTAGCTGTGATCATCTATCCACAACTGGCCATCTTGCTTTTCTTCTTCTTCTTCTTCTTGCATTTTCTGATTATGTGTAGTCAACAACAACCTTTCTTAACTTTGGTGAAGTTGATAGCAACAATCTCTCACTTAAAGATTTGAATGACAGTTAGTCATATCTTCACACCATTCTTTCTTTCTTGCCAGTTCCATGTTACTGAAGTCTCCATCAGGCCACAAAAGTATTGACACTATATAAACTTGTCAGTATTGATAACTTTTGTCATAAAATCTGCAAGATTTTCTTTAGTATAAATCTTTCGCATATCCACAGTTCCTTCTTCTATTTTCTCACGAACAAGGTGATGTAAAACTCGTAAATGTTTTATTTTTGAATGAAAAGCTGGATTATTTGCAAGGTACAAGGCATTTTGACTGTCCTAAGATGAAGAAATCTTTCCTTGCTTGTGCCTGAGCTCCTCCAATAGAATTTGCAACTAAACTAATTCTTTACTGACTTGTGTAGCTCTTACATATTCTGTTTTATTGTTGACGTAGTCATAACTAACTACAATTTTGAGACCCAACTTACAACTTCACTAACTAACGTAAACACATAACTTGTGGTGGATTTGCTACCATCAAGATCACTTGTATTATTAGAATCAACATATCTGCTAACAATAAAGTCTGATCTCTCATAACACAATTCAACATCTGAAGTTCCTTTAATGTATCTAAGGACCCTCTTTATATAATTCAATGCTCTCTGTCAGAATTTGCCATGCATCGACTAATTACTCCCACTAAATGTACAATGTCTGGTCTTGTACAAATCATAGCAAACGTTAAGCTTCTCACTACTGAAGCATACGGTACTCGAGACATGTCTATCGTCTCATATTCAATGTATGCGGTACTTGAGACATCTCCATCATCTCATCATCAATGCTGGGACTCATGTTGGAGGATAATTTGAAGTTAACTGGAAATGGGGAAGAAATTGGCTTACAATCTTGCATGTTGAAGCGTTAAGATCTTCATATAATTCTTCTGAGAAAGCCAAATCTTCCTGTTATCTGTCTTGATAAATTTGCATCTCTAGAATCTTGTTTGCTAGTTTAAAGTCCTTCATTTAAATTTCTCTAACTAACTGATCTTTTAATTATATAATACGATCGTTGTTGGGGCTTGTTAACAACATGTTATCTAACTACAACAGCAAGATAGTGAAGTTATTTTTACCAAACCTCTTGAAATATGCATAAGGATTTGCATTTAGTCTGTTGTATCTAAGGCTCATAATGAAGGAATCAAATCTTTTATACCAATACCTTGGCACCTTCTTTATACTATATAGAGATTTGTTCACTTTGCAAATGAATTTATCCTTTCCTGCATCTTCAAAACGTCATGATTGGAGCATATAAATCTCTTCTTTAAGATTTTCATGAAGAAAATTCATCTTTACATGTAACTGTTGTAGATGTAAGCCAAACCTAACATATATTGCTAGGACTACTCAGATTGTCGTAAGTTGAACCACAAGGAAAAATATTTCATTGAAGTCAATCCCTTCCTTTTAAGCATATCCTTTCACCATCAATCTTGCATGATATCGCTTCACCTAATCATCAAAATTTCACTTGATCTTATAGACCCACTTGTTACTAATGGCCTTCCTTTGTTATGGTAATGACACAAGTTCCTAAGTCTTATGCAGAGCTTCAATTTCTTATGAAGAGGTGCAATTTCTTCCTGCATTACTGTTATCTATTGAGATGCATCTGACTTATTCATTGCCTCATCAAGAGTTGATAGCTTCTTATCCTCAGTTAAGAGATAGTAGGCAACATTGCCCTCTATGATATAGTTTAAATGCCAATGTATTCGATGAAAGAAGGAGTCATTTTGAGCAATTTGATCAACGAGTCTCTAAAGCTTTAGACTTTATTGGTTTTTGTACCTCTTGCTTTGATGTTTCTTCAGAAGAATCCATCTAGATTCCTTTTCTTCTTGAACAACAATAGTCTCTGAATCTTCCTTTGATGTGATATCATCTTCTCTTTTCTTTTGTAACTTATTTATAAAGATTACATTATTGTTAATGATAACCTTAAGAGCAGTGGGATTCCACAAGCAATACCCTTTAACTCCATTAGCATACCCAAAAATAAACATTTCCTAGATTTTGGATCTAGCTTCATAGTTTCTTACGAATTGTATATCATATATAAAGTAATTTCAAATATATGGAAGTTTGCATAATCAATTGGCTTACCAGTCTATATCTTTATCGGTGTCTTCAACTTAATTGTAGTTAATAGGGCTCGATTTACCATATAACAAGTGGTATTAATTGTTTTTTCCTAGAAAGTCTTGTCTAAATTTTCAGTTGCCAACATAATCTAGTTCTCACTAACAGAGTTCTATTCATCCACTCTGTCACTCCATTCTATTGAGGAGTGTATGCTATTGTGAACTACCTTTTGATGCCTTCTTATTTGCAAAATTGATCAAATTCACTATCAACGTATTCTCCTTTATTATTGTTCTCAGGCACCTGATCTTCTTCCCAGATTCAAGTTCTACTCAAGCTTTGTAAACTTTGAAAAGTGTAAACACATCTACCTTCCTCTTGATTGGACATACCCAGCATCTCCTAGAATAATCATCAATAAAAGTTTTTTGCTCCTCTGAGGAAGAATCGGTGTTTGCCATACATCTGAGTGAACCAATTATAGAACTGATTTGCTTCTAGAATTTGATTTGTTGAACTTCAACTGATGCTACTTGCTTATACCACAATGCTCGTAAAAAGGTAGAGATACCTTTATGAGCCTTAGAAGTAGCTTTTTCTTAGCAAGAATCTTCATTCCCTATTCAGACATATGTCCAAGTTATTAACGTCATATCATTGCATTTAAACATCCTGAAACAACTTATACTTCAGCCTCCTGCAAAGTTTCTCCCTTTAATATATACAAAATTGGAACTATCTGTTCTCCCTTCATAAGTACAAGTGTACATTGAATTATTTTTGTGATATTGTTTTCAATTTCAACCTTGCAACCAAGATCATCCAGTTGTCCAAAAGATAAAAAGTTCTACATCAAGCCCTCCATATATCACATTTCTTGGATAGTACGAATTGTACGATCATACAACTTTAGCTTCATGGTTCCTATAACAATGATCTTTAAAGCATGATCATTACAATTATGCATAGATCCTCCTGAGATAGGTTGTAGCATCTTAAATTCTTCTTATTTGAAATTTTCCTACTATGATTATAGTTCTCACTTTAGCCACATTTCGTTGATCTCCCTCTCATCATTGTCTATGCCTCTACTTGTTGTGAAGTTTCTTGCATATCTTCCTTATTCTAGCGCTAGTTTTCTTCTTCAAGAATAGTGGCTAAAAAGTCATCAAAGATTAGGTGGTCCGCATGGACATTATTTGTTAAAATGATGATGAATTGATCATACTAATCTGGTAGACTTTGAAGTAGAAGTTCAACATGTTCTTGAGACTCTATTTTGTAGTCCAGTGATGTGAGTTGAGAAAATAAAGTGTTAATGTGTTGTCACTGAAGTAGATTATGAAAATCGAAGTGTTCATAATTTTCTCTTAAGGAAAATCTTACTATGGAGTGACTTGGCTTTGTACAGCTTAGTGAGATGATCCTAGATCTCCTTTGTCGTTTTCTCCTCCTCTATGCTTGACAACTCCTCATCTACTAATGCCAGATGAAGATCTACAATACTATTCTCATCCAACTTGTTCCACTTATTATCATCTATGAATGATGTCGACCTTTCATTGATGGTCACTAAGTAGTTATCTTTTCTTAAGATAGCCTTTATCTTCAATTTCCATAATAAGAAATAACTCCCAATGAACATCTTAATCTCAAATTTTGTTGCCAATACTTCTGTCATGAACAAAAATTAGCTCCCACCATTTCACGTGAATAGTATCTGTATATATGAATAGTGTCATATACGTGAATAGTATCATACCCACGTATATGAATAATACCATATGTGTGAATAATAACCCCACCCCCTCCCCGCAATTGCTACTGTGATTGATATAGTTGTGAATGGTAAAAAATGTATGCTATGGCTGTCACATTTCTTAATTATTATTTTACTATTCACCGACTTCATCCGAAATTTGAATGGACTATGTCAAAAAAGTCATCATAATTTTCTTACTAAGCTCTGATACCACTTGTTGTAAAAATTGTCCGAATTAGGGTATGTTTGTAACTAAATAAGATTGAAGGAATAGTAATGAAGAAATAAATACAAAAATTTTTATATAGAAAACTCCCAAATAAATTATGGTAAAAACTATGGATAAGAAGAAGAAACTTTACTATGGAAAATTTGTGAGTTATAATATCTTTCTATTTTATAAGGAGAAACATTAATTCTCTCAAAAAATAGGAAAAACACTCTCTAAAATGTAGAGATTAAACTGAAGAAGAGAAGATTAGTGATGAATGAAAACTAAGTTGGGACACGTAGCTAGCTGTATGGAAATTTCAATCTAAAATTCAATATTTTTTAAAATCTTCATTCCTTGTTCAGACATATGTCCAAGTTACTGATGCCAAATCATTGCATTTGAACATCCTGAAACAACTTACGCTTCTACCTCCTGCAGAGTTTCTCGCTTTAATATATACAAAATTGCAATTATCTTTTCTCCCTTCCTAAGTACAAGAACAACTTTAATTATTTTCGTGATCTTGTTTTCAATTTCAACCTTGCAACTAAGATCATCCAGTTGTCCAAAAGATAACAAGATCGACATTAGGCCCTCCACATATCACATTCCTTGGGTAGTACGAATTGTACTATCATACAACTTCAGCTTCATGGTTCCTATACCAATAATCTTTAAAGCATGATCATTACAACTGTACATAGATCTCCTGAGATAGGTTGTAGCATCTTAAATTCTTTTTACTTTTTGAATTTTCCCTACTATGATTATAGTTCTCACTTTAGCCACGTTCCGTTAATCTCCTCATCACCATCAATGCCTCTACTTGTTATGAAGTTTCTTAATTATCTTCCTTGTTCTAGCACTAGTTTTCTTCTTCAAGAATAGTGGCTGAAAAATCATTGAAGATTAGGTGGTCCGCATGGACATTATTTGTTAAATTGATGATGAATTGATCATACGAATTTGGTAGACTTTGAAATAGAAGTTTAGCATGTTCTTGAGACTCTACTTTATAGTCCAGCGATGTGAGTTGAAAATAGAGTATTAAAGGTGTTAATGTGCTATCACTGAAGTAGATTTTGGAAATCAAAGTGTTCACAAGTTTCTCTCGAGGAAAATCTTGTTATGGAGTGACTTGGCATCATACAACTTAGTGAGGTGATCCTAGATCTCTTTTGTCGACTTCTTCTCCTCTATGCTTGACAATTCCTCATTGCTAATGCCAAATGAAGATCTACAATAGTATTTCCATCCATCTTGTTCCATTTATTATCATCTATGAATGTTGTCAATCTTTCACTGATGGTCGTTAAGCAGTTATCTTTTCTCAAGATAGCCTTCATCTTCAATTTTCATAATAAGAAATAACTCCCATTGAACTTCTTAATATCAAATTTTGTTACCATTGCTTCTGTCATGAACAAAACTTAGTTCTCACTATTTCACGTAAATAATATCTGTATATATAAATGGTGTCATATATGTGAATAGTATCATACCCATGTATATGAATAATACCATATGCGTGAATAATACCCTCCAGTTGCTACAGTGATTGATACAATTGTGAATGGTAAAAAATGCATGCTATAGTTATCACATTTCTTGATTATTGTTTTATTATTCAACTTTATCTTAAATCTAAACGGATTATGTCAAAAAAGGTATCATAATTTTTTTACTAGGCTCTGATACTACTTGTTGTGAAAATTGACCGAATTAGAGTAGGTTTGTAGCTAAATAGGATTAAAGGAATAGTAATGAAGAAATAAATACACAAATTTTTATATAGAAAACTTCCAAATAAATTAGGGTAAAAATTACGGATAAGAAGAAGAAACTTCACTATAGAAAATTTAGAAATTACAATATCTTTCTATTTTATAAGGAGAAACACTAATTCTCTAAAATAATAGGAGAAATGCTCTCTAAATTGTAGAGATTAATATGAAGAAGAGAAGATTAGTGATGAATGAAAACTAATTTGGGATGCGTAGCTAGGGAAATTTCAATATAAAATTCAATATTTTTTTAAAGTTTTCTAGAAATTTACTTCGTCGGTAGTATCTTGTCCGAAATAGCACGAAAATGCTCCGTTAGTTGGATGTTTGTAAACTTCAATTAACGCAGATTCTATCATCAATAAGTCGAGCAAATAGGCAAATAGGCAAATAGAAAAGAATATGTTGGACCAATGGTGGTTGACAAATTAAATCCCTTTATGTTTTGATAATAATAAAATATCTAGAATTAGTTAA
>JANKYF010000002.1:46177490-46193110 GCA_029829435.1 Erythroxylum hondense | reverse complement strand
CGTATATCATGTATGAGATGAGCCAGAGGATGAAAGAATAAAATATCATCAGGGAGGGTGAGACAGTGCAATGCCTCATTGGAGTCGGATTCGATCATAAGACCGGCCTAGGAGTAATTGTTGGCAAAAACGAGCCCATATCGTAGGACGAGGAGCTCCGCAACCATAATGGTAGTAATACCGACCTTATAGGAGAAGCCCGCTAGCCAAAGACCTGTGCTATCTCGAAATAAGTCGCCAATCCCGGCTTGTCCGGAGGGACCCTGAAATTAATGACGCTGTGATGAACCGGCTGCTGAATAATTCAAAAACCACGACGAGTGGGAGCGGTCAGATTTTGCACAAAATTATATGGGGCGTGAGGACGACCAGGAATTAAGACGATGTCCAATTTTCAAGCATAAATGTTAATGAGACAACCTTTTAAATCAAAAGAATCGACACTTGAAGTGCGTTCGCACATTGTCGAACAACTTCTAATTAATTGATGGTGATTAGAGTTAAGACTACCAAATGTTAATTAAGAATTCTTTTGTACAGACAAATGCTTTAATTGTTTACAGCTATGCCTATATGACCTATAACCTATTAGGTTATCCATTTATCTAATATAAAAGATCCTAATAAAAATAAAATAGTTAAAGATAAACATTAAATACTTCAATTTTTAATTATGCCGACTCCGTAAATTATTTTTAATAAATACTTTTTCATGATATTTATTGTTTTTTTAATTGTGGAGGCCGTCATTGCGGCACTCAATGACAAGGTCCTACAGCGTGAAAATGACAGATAAGTCACAGTTGAAAATTACGAAATGTCAACGAAATGATCTTGGTCCCCTCTCATTTTTCGGCCTTTTCCGTTTTGCTCCTGGCTCCTTTGCATATGCCACGATCTATGGGAGTTGAATTTTGTTTTCGTAGATCAAGAATTTTCAGAAAGCTGGATATAATTCGACAGCAAATTAAAGCATGTAAAACCTGTTCATATCGCGAGCAACTTTTTCTATGTTGTTTGCTTCGCGGACCCATTGACAAATGTTATACATTCTTTGTCAGGCATTCTGGAGAAAAGAATGACTTTTCCAATTGTGCAAAATTGGGCTAATATAAAATAGAAAAGGTGGGGACTCCAAACCACTTTGATAATTGAAGATGATGTATTCGTCTTTTGATTCTCCTCTAAAGAAATGGCTAGAAAGGTGATGGATATGGACCTGACACATACAAGGTAACACTATTTTTCTAAAGAAATGGGAACTTGATTTAAACTTGATATAACATAAATTAAAACCATCCCTGTATGGGTTAACTTCCGTAAGATAAATCTGGAATATTGGTCCTCTGAAGGGTTGAGTTACTTGGCTAGTTATCCAGGGACTCCACTGGCAATGGAAGAGAATGCAACCAATATTAAAAGAGTGAGATATGTTATGAGTATGTACAAAGGTTGAAAACAAAATAACTATGCCTGAGAGCATTAAAATTGTAAAGTGTAATGCTAGTGGAGGTCTAGTTGAGGACATTATCAAATTTTCATATCCTTGGAAACCTGTCATGAAAGAAACCACCAAAATCTGGATCCATAAGAGGAGTCTTACTAAAGTAGGAGGTGAGAATAAGGATGCCTCTAGCAATCCAGGAAACACAAAGCAAGTTGAAGAGCTGAATTCAACTACAGGAAGTGATGAAAAGCTAGTGGAACTCCCAAGAAGTAACACTGAAGTGCCTAATACAGGAGAAGAGAAAAAGGAAGAAAGGAATAAGGAACCCTCGAGTAATCTAAGAAACACAAAGCAAGCTAAAGAAGGAACTAACCTAACTCTGAACTCAGCTACAGGAGGAACAAGCAGATAATGGAACTTCCAGGGAGGAAAAATAAAGGGAAAGAGGTATCAAGGGGGGAGGAGGTAACCATTGACAACACTAATCTAGGTTGTAATAAGGAATTTTTTTTCAGCTACAAATGTAAATACTCAAGTGATTAGTACATAAAGAAATTAGAATGAAGAATGGCATGAACCAGGATCTAGCAATCTAAAATCTAGGAGGAGGACCAAATCCAAAAACTCCTAATGGTCTGCACAATATGGAATTTATGTGGATTTAGTTGTCCAAATAAGCAACTAGCTCTTGAGGATTACCTTGGAGCTAGACAACCTTGTTTTGTTGGTCTAATAGAGACCAAAATAAAGGAAGAATGTTTGCTAAAAGGATTGAAGTTTCTCCAAGCTAACTGGATTACTTTAAGTAGCCACTCTAGCACCCTAGTCAGAGGGTGATAGTCTCTATTGATCCAGCTCACCTCCATCTTTCTAAGTAGTTTTTTACAGACCAACTAATACATTGTGAGTTGACTCTCAAAGCTTATAATCTTCCAATAACAATTGTAGTGGTTTATGCAGCTAATTGGGAATATCAAAGGGCCATACTATTGACTGATTTGTAAGATATTGATATGAATATCTTAACTTCATAGATGATAGTAGGTGATTTTAATTGCTTGCTATCACACTCATAATCCTATGAAGGAATGGGAGCTACTTATGCAGATGTTAGATAATTGAATGTCTTAACCTCCTTACTGGGACTTATAGATCTCAAATATCAGGGACCTCTTTTTACATGGAGTAATCATCAAAATGGTGATAGATTCTTGCAAAGGAAACTAGATAGATGCTTGGTTAATGGCAGGTGGATAGCTAACTTCATTGAGAGTTATGTTGTTTTTTAGAACCCCTCTTCTTAGACCACACACCTATAAAGGTGTAAATATACAGTAAGACAACTAGAAAGAGGCTTCCTTTCAGATTCTTCAACTCTCTTTTAAAACATCCTCGAATAAATTCCATCATTTCAGCTGCAATAGAGAAGAATTTCCAGGGGTTCAAAGCTTTCCAATGTCTCCAAATTTCGAAAGTTGTGAAAGCATAATGCATTGCGTTATTGAAAAGCAACAAAATCCTCTGAAATTTACAATTTGCAAATTGTGGAAGATCTCTCCAAACTCAGAAGCAACTAGTTATCAATTCTATAGACTCTACATTAGTTACATAAATTCAAATCTTAATCATTATTATGATCAAAACAAGCCCTTACAATTAGGACAAGTTTTCGCAGAAACCTGAATCGTAGATTGAATATCATTGTATAGAGCAAGCTGTTAGAAATACCAGATACCTAATACATGCAAACCAAAATTCAGCCAAATTAACATCGTCCGTTGTAATCGTAAATAAACTATGGTTAAAGTTTTCTTACACCTTTGCTATCCACTTACAGTGATAGGTCATGGACATGGCACATGCACAAAGACGTACGGACAATGGAAAGGTTTCCTTATCCATCCAGGTGTATCTGTGTCTTTGAGTCCTTGTCTTATGCAGATTGTGGGTTCTTGATGCACCGCCTCATAAAACTCTTTTGTTCATGTTGGAGAGATTAAATCCACATCATGTGCTTGGCTACCGTAGGACAATGGTACAATGCTGGTATTATTTTTTCTTTTGGTAATTCAGCAATCAATACCCAAAGAAAGAAGAGTTAAAATTTAACATAAAAGAATTAAAAGTTCTAAGAACAATGATCTTGAGAGTGTGTATCTTTTACCAGACGAATTCCTCTGACTTTTTGTTTAGCATATTTGAGGCTGTAACAGCTTGATTTATGAAGATTCTGTTATTCCTCCAAATTCAAATAATGTAGATTATGTGATGAGCTGAAGGATTCCAAAAGCACATAAAACACAATCAGAGGAATCAAAAACAAGAAATGAAATTTCACAGACACGCAAGATTTACGTGAGAAATATGAGTGTTGAGAGGAAAAACCTTGGAACAAGGAGTTAAATTCAAAGATCTAAGAAGAATACAAGGTGTTTAAAACTCAAAAGACTCTCACAAAGTTCCCAAGAGGCTGTAAAAGACAACAACAAAAGGAAACAAGGCTCACCTAAAATATAAAGCCCTAGATGTGTCCTACTCGTAATAACATAGAACAAGAAAAAGGGGACACGACTGTGTCAAAGGTCACAGTCTGCCCGTGTAACGCTCCTAGAGGCGAGACAAAAAATTACAGGGGCAACATGAATCTGTCTTGAGGCACGACCACTCCATGTCCATGTTCTGGAGCCACAACCTATTGTACAGCAATGAATGAAAAGAACTCACGAGTACAATGAGCCAAGAACAACATCAACGAGAGTGGGAAGAGGGAATTGAGTCACACCCCAAGAAACCTCCATCTTAGCTCAAGTTCACAAAAGAGAACATAAATGGCTCTTCACTTAAAGGCCCCAAAGGGCCCAATCACAAATAATACTGACAATTCAAACAATGAATGACAGCACCATGTCGTAATGCTACGTTAAAATAAACTAGACCTATTACTATAACAGTGGTGAGTTTAAATCGATTCCATAAGGAGAGTGCCAAATTTATGGAATGAAATTAATCGATGTTTAGGTTTTGAAGGATGATGGGTTTAGTTGGTTAAAATCAGAAAATAAAATGAAACTAAACTAACTAATAAAAACAATTTAAAGAAAACATACAAAAATGATGAAAGTGGTGAATTCATTAAGAACCTGGTTCTTTGGTTCTATCATGGCTTACACAATAATTAAACATATTTCATTGAATTGTTGTTCTCAAATTTGTCCTTGAACTATTAATCGTAAGGTTAATGATATGACCTATTAACCCGAGTTTTCCATTATGTCATATTTAATTAAGATACGATCATTAATTAAATCTAACTACCGAATAACTTAGGATACAATCTCCAGATTCAATTGGGTAATAGCATTACGAATTATCAAAACTGATTAATCAAGGCAACAATCACATATGATGCGTCATTTAACCTAGGTTATATTATTCATAATGATTACGAACCATTGGTCACTACAAATGAATTTCAACATAACAATTATATATTATATTTAAATTCTAACAATGAGTTCATATATAAATAATTGAATGATAATGAGAATACGATTATTCATACATAAAACCCAAGTCAATTAACGTAAGATAACACAATCAATTCCTAAAGAGAGAAAGAAACAACAAATATGAGGAGAAATATACTTAATTATGTTGTTGGCGTCGATTGCACCTCTAAATTGAGGTTGAGATATCTATCCCTCCATAGGTCTCTCCATATATGAGAGCTTCATCGCCCTCTCTTTTTTAGTCTCCTGAGAGCTCCTCTAGAATCCTAGGTGAAACACCTATCTATCTGTCATGTTTCACGACTGTCACCATTTGGACGCTTTCTCCAAACAAAAACACCCAAAACATTTCATAATCCCTCGGCCATCATACATTGCTTTTATTAAAAATCTAGGGTTAAGGTGGTGAGGTGTCCCTCTTACCAGTGTGAGAGTTGCTGCATTGCTTCTTTTATTTCTGCTGGCGTTTTGTTCTTTTGCTTTGATCGTTTTGGTACTCCTTACTTTCACTCAACGTTGCTGTTTTTGCTGCTTTTTTATCCACCTTTGCATTATACCTTAAACGCTTAACAGCTGGCTTGCATGTGCAAAATACTGCATAACCATGAGACATGCTCACGACTGTGCAATAATTCCAGCAGGCATGCTTCACCCTCCATTCTTTCAAGCGTTATTTACTCGAAGTGTAGCTATTCACTAAGATCTTTTAGTAGTCAACACCTATCCAAGCTTTGTCCTCTTGCTAGCCATCCCACGTTGCATGGATGTGAATTTTTCTTGATGGTTGTGAGCTATATTGCTTATGATCTTGTTATTTTCTTGTCTTTACTTTCTTCAATCTTTCTCATTCTTGCTCAATGAAAACAAGTGGATATGAATCTTCGAAAAATGACCCAAATGTAGTACTTTCGACTCACTTTAACTCCTTTACTTTCGAATTGTGTCTAAAACTACATATGAATCAAAGCGAGTATCTTAAGCAATTTCATGTCATTAATCGCTAAATTTTATAGAATAATTGTATAGTCAATTAAGCACATGTCAACGGGAAAACATAATTATATAATCAATTAAGCACATGTCAATGAGCAAACTTAGTCAATAGGTTTAGTTAACAAATCAACAAGATTATCCTTCGTATAGATTTTCTCTACAACAACCTCATCTGCATCAATTGTACCCTAGATGAAATGACACTTAATATCTATGTGCTTAGTTCGCAAGTGGTATTTACTATTTCTTGATAAATGCATGACAATTTAACTATAATAAAAAATCATAAAAACATCTTGCTTTAAGTCGAGGTCAATAACTAGGCCACGGAGCCAAATTGCTTCCTCAACACCTTTAGTAGCTAATATTTATTATACTTTGGTAGTGGACAAAACACTAATGTGCTATAGGGAAGAGTACCAACTAATGGATGAATAACACAAGGTAAAAATATAAGCCGACGAGGACCTCCCCCGATCAAGATCGCTTCCAAAGTCAAAATCCACATTACTAATCAAACCACCGGGATCATCTCTGCCCTTATCAAATACTAAGCCATCGTTAATAGACCCCTTCAAATACCTTAAGATCCATTTGAAACCTTCCCATAGTTTTGTTCCTGGATTGTGCATAAAAATGGCTCATAACACTTATTGCATAGGCCAAATAAGGTTAGGTACAAACCATAGCATACATGATACTCTCGACCACACTACTATAAGGGATAAAGGACATAAAAAACTTACCTTAATCTATCTTAGGGTATTAATGAAATGAAAACTAGGAGTGAGCAAGTAACAGAGTAGTGAAGGGCTTACAATGGCTTATATTGAACTTGTCAAGCATCTCCAAAATATAACTTCTTTGTGACAAGCATAACTTTCTTGCCTAATAATCCTTACTGTCTCCATACCAAGAATCTTTCTTGCAAGACCTAAATCCTTCATATCAAATTCATTACTCAACTAGGCCTTCAACCTATGGATATGATTAATGTTTTGTGTAACAATTAAATATAATCAATATATAGAAAATAAATAATCGACACATTAGGAAATCGATGAAAGTAAACACAGTTGTCACAAATACTTCTAGAATAGCCTTGCCCAATCAAAAAAGCATCAACACACTAATACCATTGTCTAGGTAGTTGTTTCAATCTTCTTTAACTGGAAAACATGATGTTGTTTACTAGGGATTGTAAAGCCCTTAGGTTGTTGGATATAGATCTCATCATTAAGATTACCATAAAGAAACATAGTTTTATCATACAATAGCTTTAGCTTAAAATCATACATGTCAACCAAAGACAACAGAATGGAATAGATGTGTGGCTAATTATAAGAAATAGTTTATTAAGATTAACACCTTCTCTTTAGTTAAAGTCAAGAACCATGTATCTAACCTTATATCTTTTTCCTTTATCTTGGGGGATGCCTTCTTTGACCTTGTAGACCTACTTACAACTAATGACGCACTTACACTTAAGAAGCTCAAATAAATCCCATGTCTCATTCTTAATGAGACTGTCAACCTCTTCTTACATAACAGCCAACCATTTACCAAAATATGCATTAGAGATAACTTTGAATAGCTCTTAATTTCATTATAATCATTAGTCTCCTATTTAGCTATCAAGGGATATACAACCAAATCGTAGTTATAATAAAAAAAACTTAGCTAGGATTTTTGAATGTCTATAAGCACGATCTTTTACTATAGATGGTTGAAATTGAGGTCACTGTAATGGACTGTTTTGAACAGTCTCTTTTGCTTAAAATTTGTTAGACTAAGATGTGAAAGTTGAATGAGTATCACCATCAAGTGAGTTGGCACCAACTTCAAACTCCACCTTTTCCCTATTACCCACCTGATCACCTATACTAGAAGAAGGAACACAAACATCTTTTCCAAAAAAATAACAAAGCATTTTCATTAAAAGATACATCTCTATTTGCATCTCAGCGAGATTTCTACTAAGACATCATTATTGTAATTACATCTCTATTGAGTATAACTTTACGAACTTTAGGGTTAGGACATCACAAGCGATAAACTTTAACATCAGTCCTATAGCTTAAGAAAATGCATTTTTTAACATGATTAGACAATTTTCCCTTATTGACACGTACATAATTAGGACAACCAAATATTCTTAAATTAGAATAATCAATATAATTACCTGTCCATACTTCCACTCTAATTTTTCCATCAATTGATATGTGAGGTGAGCGATTAACCAAATAAGTTCCAATAGAAATAGCTTCAACCTATGGATCACATTAGTGCTAAAGCCTAGTAGTGGAGAGAATATGATGAGTTTTTTTTAAAGTAATGTATAATTTATCATTTTTACAACTCAATTATGTTAGGGCTTACTAACCAAAGTATTGTGTCCAACAATGCCCTCTTGCCTGTAAAAAGTTTAAAAATTTTATTCACAAAATGCAACACCATTACTAGTGTGTAACCTTTTCACCTCTTTGTTAGTCTAGTTCTTGATTAAGATCTTCCACTGCTTATAATTGGTAAAAGCTTCATTCTTATATTTTAGGAAATGAACCTAGACTTTGCATAAAAAACATACATTATTGTTACAAAATATCTTTTTCCCAATAAATGAATCTTGGAGGGACCCCAAAGGTTAGAATGGATGTAATCAAGCCTGCCCCTGGTCTTGTGAAGACTTGCAAAGAACTAACTTTTTTCTTCTTTCCAAAAATAAAATGTTCAAAAATAAATATTAATAATGTTTCTACCATCTAATAAAGAATTGACATGTCTTTTTTACCCATGTGACCTAAACGTATATGACAAAGTTTGGTCGCATCAAAGTGAAAAGAAGAGGATGCAACTGACTCTAAGCCTATGATGATAAAATCTTACAAAACATACAAACTACTGTAATGAGTACCTTTTAGCAAAACAAGAGCTCCTTTGATCACTTTTAAAACTCCACCTTAAGTGGAGTACTTACATCCAAGATATTCTAGTGTACTAAAAGAGATGAGATTTCTTTTCAAACTATGGATGTATCTGTTTTAGGTCAAGTTATGAATGACACCATCATATGTCTTAATCTTGATTGTACCTTTATCAATAACCCTACACTAAGTATTATTATCATAAAGACAGAATCACCATCACATGGTTTATAGGTTTAAAACTAGTCCTTATAAGGACTCATATGGAAAGTACAGCCTAAATCTATAATCCACTTGTTCTTCGTCCTATGCTCAATGTCAGTAACTAAAAGAACATCACCCTTAGAATATGTGTCAACAATGCTGGTCTTAACAAGCTTTTCTTTTTGCTTTCCTTTGGCATTCTCCTCTCTTATTTTTTTTCAACCTATGGCACTTGGAAATATTAACCGTTATTTATTGCAATAATGATAGGTTTACTCAAAATTTTGCCTCTAGATTTTAACCTGCCATTTTTCTTATTCTTACCATTATTTTCCCTCTCTTGGGTCATCCCCCTAAAAAACAAACCCTCACCTCAAGACATAGAAAAACTTTTAGTGGCAAATTTCTCTTTAGGCAACATGTTTGATTTGACATCCTAAAAGCACAAAGTACCACGATTTCCATACAACTTGATTTCTTTAAAGTGGTTATATGAAGGGGAAAGTGAATAAACAAGCAAACTAATTTTACCCTTATCATCAATGGTCACATCAAAATTATCAAGATCATTCAAGTTAGAATTGAACTCATTTATGTGAGTTTCAAAGAGGTACCTTCTAACATATGGATGGTGAAAAGATGCTCCTTAAAGAGAAGCTCGTTGGCAAGGTTCTTTGTTGTGTAAGTTATTCCAATTTTAACCATAGTTTGGTTGTTCCAGTTTCATTAATCATTTGACATAAAACTTCTTAGGAAAGGCATAACTAGATTGCCAAAATGACTTTTTCATCATGGTCCTCCCATTTATCAACACTTATAACGTCTAGTGATAGTTATAGACTATATAATATTTTAATGGGTAGTTTAGTACGTGTTTAGTAGTTAAATTGAATTATTAATGCACGTTTAGGTTAAGTTAAATTATTTAGTTAGATATTTATGTTTTAAGTGTTTCGAGGGTTAGAGAACAATTTTGAGCTTCAATGTCATGTTTTTTTAGGGCCTTTGATGTATTTGCTAGTGTTTTAGGGAAAATATAGAAGAATGTAGGAGATTTGGAAAAAAACCAGAAGCAACGATTGTTACAAAAGGCTCACTTAGGGGCCACGATTGTGGCCTGCATTATAGAACACACGAACAACCTTCTTGACTTGAGTTTTCGAGGGACTTTTTGGACCTTTTGGACTCGGAAAAAGCCTTAGGGTTGCCCAAATTAGAAAAACCTATAAAACGGTTAATGAAGAAATCTTAAGGAAGCCTCTAATATGCCATTTTTGGTATCACTCTAAAAGGAGAGAAGAAAAAGAGAGAAAGAGGAAGAGAGGAGAAAAAAGCGAATCTTTGTAGATGCTACTTTCCCTCGGAGTCATGATCCTCATTCCCCGTGTATTTCTTTCATCTTTATTTTCATTTTCTTAAATGTTAAGATGAATACAAATATGTTTATGGATTTATGTGATTAAGATGTTCTAACTTTCTTTTGAGATTTCACCTTGAGTTAATGTTAATGCAGTTTTTTTTTGTTATTTTGATTGGGTGTTGTGATTGATTGTTGTATCTTCATGCTTTGGTAACCAATCGAGAGGGTGAGTAGAATGTAAAATGATTAGGTTAGGTTAATGAGAGTTAGGCAATCCAATAGACCACGTAATCAATCTAATCAATTATTATATGGAGAGAGATCTCGTCTAAGACATAATTGTTTATTAGAGAACTTAAAAACTAATTAGGCTTAGGACTACTAGTAATTGAGAGATTACCTTTTCAATACTGAAACCAATTAGGGATTATTAGATAGGGTGTGTGATTATAACTCGAGAGAAAATAATCCCCCTCAATAGTCTAAAACTGACATACCATTAATACAAAAATGGCTAGGTTAGCATTAATGATAGGAAGAATCCCTCTCTCATAATTTGGTAACTCTTTTAAGTTAATTTCCATTGTGATGTTTGTGTTGCTTGATTTCAATTTCTTTTTGTGTTAAACTTGCGAATTAATTTCTTGATAATCACTTTCTCGTCTTGATAATCACTTTCTAGTATTTAATTTTTTTGCAATTTTATTTTCATTTTATTAATTTCCTTAGCCTTAGATAACCTAGGATTAGATTAGTTCACCTTCCTAGTAGGATCGGCCCTTCACATACTACAAATCACGACCCGTGCACTTGCGATATTTTGAAGGCTATAAATTGTAATGCTTGCAAAACAATCAACAAGTTTTTGACGCCGTTGTCAGGGTAGTGTAGGATTAGTCTAATTCTTTTAGTCTAAGGATTAAAAAATTATTAAAAAGAGACAAAAGTTTGCGTGCAAGGTATAAGACATATTAATTCGGATATCTCAAGGCAAGAATGGGGAATCTAAAGAGTTAAACACTAAGAAGAGATGGAAAGAATGATGGTGGAGGAAATACATCATGGAGAGTGATGGACCCTTATGGACTTCATGAGGCTATAACTCAATGCTTATCATCAAGGGATTACACCAACACCAGTGTAAGCAAGTACACTCAAGATCAAACCATTACTGCTAAACATGTTACGAACCAATATGCAATTCTATGGATTAGCCAATGAGGACCCTAATGCTCATTTAGCTAATTTTTTAAGATTTGTGACACCTTCCATTATATTGGGATGTCGGAAGCTACTATTAGGATGAGGTTCTTTCCCTCAGGGATAGAGCCAAGGCATGGTTGAATTCTTTTAACCCAGTAATTGTTAGAACTTGGGAGCAGTTGGTATGGGCTTTTCTAGATAAGTACTTCTCTCTAAATAAGACAACAAGAAAAATAAAGGAAATTATCAATTTCTAACAAAATGACAGGGAGTATTTATATGAAGCGTGGGAGCGGTATATGGAGTTACAAAGGAGTTGTCCTCATCTTAAACTGCCTAATGAATTCTTTTTGCAAACCTTCTATAATGGAGTTAATCCACCAATGAGGGGCACCATAAATGTAGCTATTAGAGGATCATTTACGAGGAAAACAATTGAAGTAGCACACGATTTGTTAGAAGAGATGGCATACAATATTTTTCATCAAAATGAAGTAAACAGCAACCAGCCTTTCAGGACCCAAAAGGAATGATTGCTGCAAATTCAACGACAACATTTCAGGCTGATATCGACAACCTAACCAAGCAACTGAATAGCCTGAAAGCCACCTATTCCTCTCTATTCAAAGTAATTCAACACAACGGTGAGTAATGTGGACAAGATAGCTATATCGCAGCTGATTGTTTCTTAGGGGAAAACAACAACGTTGAGCAATTCAACTTTAATGGAGCACAAGTTGGTTAGGAAGATAGCAATCCTTATTCAAACACTTAAAATTCAAATTTTCATTGATCTAATAGTGCTAGGATTCAGTTTAGAAATCAAGAGTCAGATGGATTTCAATAGGATAAATACAATGACTATGATTCCAAACTAAGCAAGACTATGGTCAAGCTCGTAAGTATAGATGAGGCCCAGAAGAGGTTAGAAGGGCAAATTGCCTAAGTAACAAGGAGTCATGCTTCTTCTGTCCTCTACCTGGAGGTTTAAATGGAATAACTTACTATTGCGTTTTCTACAAGAAGTGTGGGAAGTCTTTTGAGCAACATGGAAGTACATCCAAAAGAGCAAGTTAAGGCAATCACACTTAGGAGTGGGAAAAAGCTAGAAAAACCACTAGAAAACCAAGCAAAAGCTCACTATATAGAGGATTAAGAAAAGCATAAAAAGGATGAAGAAAATAATGAGGACCTTACCTATATTCCTCCTTCCCCTTACCCATTAAGCACACCATTCATGCAAATTGATGTAGTCTCATCTTTAAGGAGCAAGAGCAGCATGAATATATGATAGCAGTGTTATAGGTTCAGAAAGTTATAGATGTCTCTGTTTGTGAAGCGGAAGAAGTAGAGGAGACAAAGGTGATTGAAAAAGAAAGCAAACAATTCACCTTCTTAATGAACAAATTATTGGATTCGATGGAAGATTTCGAGAGTTTCATTATTCCCTATTTATGTTGACAATTTGTCGCTTAAAAGGACATTACTAAGCTTATTAGGTATCCATAATTTGATAGATTCTTCCTTATTGTCTTCTAACATGTAGCTTATTTAAAAGCTACAAAGTTGATGTTAATCAAGAATAGAAGAAGCAAGCCACTCATAATTGATTCCGACTAAGTTTCCAAGGATGCAAGGTTAAGCTAATGACTATAACTTAGCACGTTTAGTAATTAAATTTAAGTTCTATTGTACAAGATGATGATTGGATCAAGGTATGTAGAGTTGTTTCCTTCAACGGCAGATAAAGCTAGATGGGCAGAGTCAAGATCTAGACAGTGAAGTAAGCCAAAGCTGTTGGGAATGCTTATGCTGACCAAGAGAGTGAAGAAAGTTGCTGCGAAAGCTTGTGCTGACTTCAACTTTGTTCTTGCTTTATGGCCAGTTGTACTGGTTTATCAATATAAGATAAATGTATTTCTAAAGTCTTCCATTTAGGTGCTATGCTTTGGATATTCGTCAACCTTTGGAATGTTTAGAAATGAGTTTTAATATGGAGATTAGAAGAACCAATGTATGCCTTCCAGTTATTGTATTTTTCTTCTTAGGAAATAGCATTTGTATCTTCCGCCGCATCTCAAATCACTTAGCTCGATATGTCCAGTTTAGGGGGATTTTGATGTTAGTCAAATCTGAGGGTTTATAACCAACTTATCAAATCCTTTCTGGTATTTCTTTTTTTTGTCTCCTCCTAACAGAGGATTTTATTTTCACTATTGCCGTTAATTCAGAGTTGCGTGATGGTAACAATCGTTTTAGTATTAAGAATATCCCATGTGTTTATCACCTATAATTTTGAGCACCTTGAAAAAAAAATATGATCGATCATATTTTTTTATGAAGAAGAAATGGTGCTGGACGTACTATCTCATACTTGGGCCGTGACTGATATTAGATTACATTTATACAGCGACTAATATCTATATGGCCATGTTGGTTTATTTTTAATTGGTTGGTTATAATTTTAGTAATATTATTATTTAAATGTATTCTACAAAGTCAATAAAATAAATATATATTGTACGACGACATCATAATTATATTATTCTAGTCGCATTTATATTATTCGACCGTAAAAGGTTGGAATGCACCAAGTCAGCTTGCCCTCTGTTACTACTGGAGGTTGCGCATTGTCTTCCCTTCACGTGATTTTCTTGTTATTCACCTAAATCTCCACTTTGATAATTGTCATACTCCATTATTATTCTGGTGCCTTTGTTGACTCCTCCACCACTGTCCACAAATAACTTGGCTACAACTAGCTTCAAAATCAACTCTAAATCTCAAGCAAATGCTTAATCCAGACAGTTGGGCTGCTTTACCGCAGTTGGTTCTGACTACAACATAAAGGGAATGACAAGGTAACAAAAGAAATAATAGGTATAGAAAGAAACATCCAGTTAAATGACTATCTTGGTCTCACTTAAATTTATATCATTTCAATAAGCAGTCGAAAAGGGACCCGTAAAGCAGCAGACATTATGAATGTATCAGAGAATACTGCTCGCCAACTCCAATCTTTTTACTACTTTTTAACTTTTTCCATTTAGTTCCATACACCAACACTTCTATGATCTACATATGACAGACACAGATTTGTTAATATATGTCCTACAACCAATTATTTTGATTATAGTTTAGTGATAAATTATTTAAAGACATTCTTTAACTTGTACATGTTTAGATGTATATGATAAAATCTACGGGATAATTATATATTGCAAATGAAATTATAATGAGACTATAATTACGAGATTCTTATTACATTTATGTATTATTTTTAAATGTTCCTAATTATTATTCTATTAAGATTAGACATTAATAGAATGTAAAAAGACTAATACGTGTTTTGTTTTTCCTTATGAACGAAGTAGTCAATCTTATAGACTAAAGTATAGAGATACTTAAACAAACTTGTAGGTGCTTGCTAGATAACAAGTTCACTGAACAGACTCAATATGAGAAATCCATTTTGAACATTATTTGTATGTCTATGAAATTCTCATTGTGATGATTGTATAAGTGATCATTTGACTTGAGGTCATCAAAGTTATCTTTTATGGGGATTGCTATATTTGGATACTACTTATGATTTATTTAATTATAGGTCGTTTATTCGGTAACCACTGAATGTAGCATGAACTATATAGAGATAGTTAAATGATCAAGATATTATCCATTACCCTAAAGTAATTAGAGAGAATATTTCTTTGTTCTCGATTAGTATTGATTCAAGAAATCCTTGGCTAAGGTGAAATGATGCATTGTAAATAGTTTACAATGTTATTAATCGAATCAATAGCTAATGGTGGAGAACTAATATGATTAAACTCAAAATAGAGTAAATATTAATTTCATGCTTTATGTCTAATTGGAACATTATATAATAAAGTGATTGAATTATACGGGATAAATTATGCACGGAAAAGATTATCAAAACCACTTTAATATTTCTAAATATTTTGATGGTCATGATGCAT